>BQKN01060782.1:117440-143882 GCA_022839385.1 Asparagus kiusianus | reverse complement strand
GTCAAATCCGTTGAAGGCTGAGGATTTGCCAAAAATCCTAAGTCAACGTCTCATACACGTTGTTGTTTAGTCTTTTCACAGGAGAAAGACGAAGTCTACGTATTCAATATCGTAGCACTAAAAGGGTTAACTCTTTTAGCCTAAACGTCACTTGCGGAACGGGCTTAAACAATCTGCATGCTAGCCCGACTTAAACGGTAGTCGGTAAAGGCTCATCAAATCCGTTGTTGGCTGAGAATTTGCTAAAAATTCTATAAGTACGAGTCATTGACGTATCAATTCTATGGATTGGTCTCGTGACTCGAGTATCCGCCATGCTCCAATACCTTAAGAGCTTAAACTGTGTATACTCCAACAGACGTACGAGTATAAACTGTGTCAAACGCCGAACAGCGCATCACAATGAAGCCTGGACGCCGGACAAAGCGTCGCAATGAAGCCTGGACGCCAAACAACGCGTCACAAGGAAGCTCAAACGCCGAACAACGCGTTGTGAATAAAGATTCAACACCGACGACCGATAGTTAGTCCTGTGTTGAAACAGCAAGCTCGAGCTAAAAAGTCAAGAAATCAAAAATCGACTTCCAAGTTCAAAATTCCGACAGACGGTCAGACAATAAATGCAGCACCGGAACCCTTACAGACATTCGACAAAGCACCGAATAACCTGGAGGACTGAAGGAACCAAGAACGGAAGCCACTCCAAATGTCCCGTCGTTACCGATTGAATGATGGGACAATCACATCCAAAGTATTCCAGACTCTTCTATAAAAGAACAAGGCTGAAATACTTTGGAGGGGGTATCTATAGGCGTATAAAACTGCCTATAGGTCCCTTAACACAGCTCGACGACGCCGATTCGACAGAACCGACCATCGGGCGACGTATCCAAACACGACCATTAGTCCACAATGCCGAAGCCAAGCAATACGCGACGAAGCGGATTAACGAGGCTACAAAGCTGACGAACCGCACGCAAACAATGGAATAAATCCACTCGCGTGCGGAATCAAGCCAACGATTCGGGGAGTCAACGAGCCATCCAAACAAAAGCAGACTCGGACGAATTGAGATCGAATCAAAGATTCGTTTCAGACTCAAACTCAGAAGTGGATTTACTGCCAAATCAGGAATCGGATCGAATCCGAACAAGTCAACCACAGAACCGGAAAATGGGCACAAAGAGGTAAATCAACGAACACCTGGGGGACTCGGTCAAAACCGAGCCACCTCTAGGTGGCTCGGTGGCCGAGCCACCCATGGGTGGCTCGGCCAAGGCCGAGCCACCCATAGGTAGCCGGCCCAGTTCCGTGCGCGGGCACAGTTCAGAGCGCCTATAAATAGGCCTTCAGGTTCATTTGTTCGAGGGTTGGAATTTTTGGAGAGAGGCGAAGCCCTGCGGGATTGAAGACTCAGATCTAAAAAACGATCTCAACTTTGGGACTTTGAGGACTCACTCATTCAGATCTGGTACTCGGCGATCGTCAACGCTAAATAAGGCAAGAGTTCGAGAGGACCGGATCTCACATCTACGTAGTTTTCCTCCGGATCAAAGCTTGGTCTTTGATCCCGAGATTCGAGCGATTGTTTCCTTGGTGAAATAATCCCTCCGGCTATTATTTCCTTGGTGAAATAATACCCGTCTTATTGCGTAGATCCGACCGGATCTAGATCTCGCGGTGGTCCATGGATAAACCCCGGCGCAGGCAAACAACCCACGCAAGCGAACGACCGCAAAATAGGAGCTCGTGATTTGTTCGGCAAACAAGGAAACAAAGTTGTAATTTTTATTTCTTTTTATTTGATTTTTGTTGTAACCGGATCTTATAAAAAGACCGGATCTTTGTAATCGATAAACAATTACCAAGTGTGTAATGGAATCAGTAATGAAGAAAGCAACAATTTTTCCCGCGAACATCCGGTTACAATGAAAATCAAAATAAAAGAAAAGAAAGATTACAACTTTTTCTCTTGTTTGTCGAACAAATTGCGAGCTTCTGTTTTACGGTCGCTCGCTTGCGTGGGTTGTTTGACTGCGCCAGGGTTTATCCGTGGACCACCGCGAGATCTAGATCCGGTCGGATCTACGCAGTATAACGGGTATTATTTTACCAAGGAAATAATAGCCGTTATACTGCGTAGATCCGACCGGATCTAAATCTCGCGGTGGTCCACGGATAAACCCCGGCGCAGGCAAACAACCCACGCAAACGAGCGACCGTAAAACAGGAGCTCGCGATTTGTTCGACAAACAAGAGAAAAAGTTGTAATCTTTCTTTTCTTTTATTTTGATTTTCATTGTAACCGGATCTTATAAAAAAACCGGATCTTTGTAACGTATAAAGTTGTTAACTGAGATAGCAATGACATCAATGAAGAAAGACATGATTTTTCCCACGAAATGCTTCTCGTCATCCGGGTGCATCTTGATTTGGTTATACCCCGAAAAGCCGTCCATGAAGGACATTCTCTCGAATCCGCATGTATTGTCGATAATAACATCCGTGATTGGGAGAGGAAAATCGTCTTTTGGACATGCCGCATTCAGGTTCCTGAAGTCGATACAAATCCTGATTTTGCCATTCTTTTTCATGACGGGAACGATGTTGGCTAACCAGTCTGGATGTTGTTCCTCTCGGATAAATCCTGAGTCGATCAACTTCTTAACCTCTGCCTCAATGGCTTCCATAATCTACGGACGAAACCGTCTTTGCTGTTGTTTGACAGGTTTGGCATCCGGCTTGATGTCGAGGCGGTGCATTGCCACATTAGGGTCGAGCCCTGGCATGTCTTTGTAATTCCAAGCGAAGACGTCGATGTATTCCCTGATGAGGGCAATTAATTCCTCCTTCTATCTGGGGGAAGACTATCGCTGATGAATATGGGCTTTGGGTTGGTGTCATCGCCCATATTAATTTGGACTATCTTGTCCTCTGTGGGGGGTTCTCTCTGTTCAAACCTATCTCCATACTGCAGGTTCAGATGATGGACCCACGGGTCTTCCCACGTTGGCATTTGCTCATCGTCCTCCATTGTAGATGGATCAGCTGTAGTCATGTTCGACATTAGGGCTTTGAATGCTTCCCCCAAACTTGTATCGGAATCCCCAGCTGAAGAATCAGAAGTGTACCCATCCTTAGCTTTGTTAGCAATTTGATCGATAATTTGCCAACCACATTCATCATCAGACGAGGAAACGTAGCCTAAGCCTCTCTTGTGACGGTAATAATCATCCGGTTTCCCTTTTGGTACATATGCCGCTTTGACTGGGATATGGGAACCTCGATCGAAGTATAAACCTTCTCTGAGTGTGAAATCATATCCCTGTTTTTCCATGAGCATGCGCGCTTCCGGACTATACTTAGATAAGTGCAGACCAGATTTGTTATCATCCTCATCTTCTCTTAGGAAATGATCTGGCAACGGAAGATTTTCTCCTTTACCGTAAACCACTTCTTTCTCGCCTCCTATTCTACCAGGGATAACCAGGGTTGTTCCAAAAGAATGCTGGGGGCTTTTCTTTGCTACATAGGATGATCGAAACGGCATATACAAGTCTAGATTATCATACAATCCCTTTATCGCATCATCAAGAGACAAGGAGTACTCTAAATCATGATTTATTTCAATATCGGCAAGTTGCCAGTTACAACTGCCATCTGATGATTGTTCATCATCAAGATTGATTAAAAAGGGTACAATGTCATTTAAAACAAAACCACCATTGTAATCGAATCCGGCTTCGGAATCAGCTTCTTCTCCGCTGTCCGTGCCTTGGACCGATGGTTCCGTATCGGATTCGTTACCATAAAGGAGAGAATCAGTAAAATAATTCTCAAACCCTTTAAATGGTTGCTTATCCGCGACCACCGTCCTGACTCTTCCATCAGTGTCGACATATTTCAGACACTGATGTAGGGTGGAGGGAACTATAACGTTACTATGGATCCAAGGCCGACCCAATAGTAAGTTATATGATGTCTCAGCATCAATCACGTAACACGTGACCTCCGTCTTCAGATCGCCCATTTGGCACTTTATCCGGATTTTTCCCAAAGGCCTTGACCCGCTGGTGTTGAATCCGTAAATGACCGTGCCTGTAGACACCAATTTGCTGACTGGAATGCCAAGACTATGCATCAGGCGAAGCGGCATAATGCTTACAGCGGAACCCGGATCCACTTGGATTCGGTTGACTTCGCTGGAGCCAATGTACCCGACGAAGTATAGGGGCCGATCATGGTTCGAATTCTTCGTCTGCATATCCTCTTTGGTGAAGGTGATGCAGGGAAGGTTCTTAGCCGCTACATTGCACTATTGAGCTAACAGTTCTAGTTCTTCAGGAGCTGGATTGATCCGAGTGAGGAACGCTTCTGAATCGGCTAAGGCCTCTTGCAAGGCTTCTCTAGTCTCCTTAGACAACCGCAACAATTCATATAGCGTTATCCGTGCCGGAATATTGGCTAATTGAGCCATGATATCAAAGACACGCGGAGTTTTCGAACTCTCCGGTTTATCCCTTCCAATCGGACGATTGAAACGAGACTGCTTCGGATTCTGCACCTCTTGGGGTCTCTTCTATTTCTGCTTATCCATCGGCTGCCGTCGAGCCTCCTCCACCGGTTTAGGAACCGTAATCACCCCCAGCTCTGTGAGAGTCTTGGCTGGTCCCCGTTTTGCCACTCCCTGCTCAGCTAACTGATCACCAGGAGATGGATATTTGAAGTGATACTCATTTCCACTCCGGATCGCAAAGACTTCTTGTTCTTCGTTGGAAAGCGGAAAGGTAGGAGCTTCATCGCCGCCTTCTTCGAAGATTGCGGAAGTTGCATGGCAAGCCCTGCCTTTGCCCTTTCTTTTCGAAGACGTCGTCCACTGTTCATCTTCAATGAGATCCGGATGAACCCCGAGGATTTCGCCGTTCGGGGCTGTGTGTGGCACAAGTCCCTTTTGGCGCTGTCCATGTGGGTCATCATTCACCGTCTTTATCCCCACTTTAGTGACGCGCTTTGGCTCGAACCATGTCGTGAGCACCGATCCAAAGCTGATCGACACTGCGTTTGCTCCCACATTCTTGGCAGGCTTCGGGGTTATGACCCCTACGTCAATCAACGCCTGGATCTTATCCTTGAGGTGGTAGCATGACCTCGTAGGGTGATGGACCGCTCTGTGATACGTGCAGTACTTCGGATCCGTCACTTTGCTGGCCCCTTCTTGATCTACAATCACCGACAGCTGGATTTTGTTGTTCTCCAACAAATATTTGAAGATGACGGGCACCTCGTCATCTTTGAAGGAGTACACTTTAGGAAACCTCGGCTCTGAAGATTTCTGCTTCTGAGGCCGTTGCTGCCAATGCGGCCGCGATTGTTGTGGCGCTCGCTGCTGCGGCTGCTGCTGAGATTGTAGTTGGAAAGTTTGATTAGCATCAACTACGTTAGCATGTGCCTTACCCTTCCCTTTCGGGACGAAGTTTTGTTTCGGAGGATTTGTTGCCGGTTGGCCTCTCTCCGCCTTCTTTCTCCTGAGGAATCGCTCAGCTTGCTCCCCTCGGACCTTCAGATCCTTCCATGTCTTGGATGGTGCCGTGCCCATTGCTTCCAACACGTCTAGTGAAAGATTGTTGTGGCAGGTCTGGAGGATGAACTCCTCAGTGATCGGGTCCCGGCAATTCATCGCCTTGTTCCGGAACCTTTTGACGAAGGTGTCGACTAACTCCCCATCCTTCTGCTTCTCATCGAGCAACGATCCGATAGATATTTCAGTGTCATCATCGAAGAAATTCATGAGGAACTTAGTCTCCATGTCATCCCAGCTGTTTATGCTACCTGGCTTGAGGCGGCGATACCAATCGAAGGCGGCTCCGCGAAGAGTGCCAACGAATGACCGCACCATTAGAGGCTCATTACCAGAAATTACCCCCAAGTGTGATTTGAAGTAAATCAAATGCTGAGTGGGTGAACCCATCCCATTAAACGGCGTGAAGTTAATTAGACTGAACTGCGCCGGATATGGGATTGATTCCCACTCCCTTGGGTATGGACAAGGAATGCCCGTCTTTTTCGTCTCTTGAGCGGAAATCAATGTATTGATTTTGCTCTCGAGGTTTTTAATTTTTAGACTTTCACCCGAGTTTTCTTCAGTACGATTCTGAGGTGGAAGCATAGTGTTGTGACTGGCATCCTCATTACCACCCCCTGCGTTAATGGGAGGGTTATTGGTGTTGCGAGCTTCATTTGCGTCCGCATTTTCAACTTCCTGCACAACCTGATTACGGCGGCTTGGCTCGCCTTGCTGGTTCGTCAGTGCCTGGATTTGTTGCTCATGCATTTCCCTCATACTCTGCATGGCCATCTACATTTCAAACCTGAAATTTTCCTGTTGTTTGGCCATGGCCTCTTCGAGCATCTTGGCCACTTGCTCCGCGCTTATCATGAACGACTCGCGAGGCTGTCCTTCGCTGGACACGGTGTTGTCAGATGCAATTGCCGAGCCGGCATCTGATTCTTCATCTCCAGAAGGTACTCTTGTCCGAACCCTACCATACGTTGCGCGAATGATAGCTCCTGATTGTAGACGAGTTACGCGTCGGGGCACCTTTGGAATCGCCTCGGGATTGTCCTGAGCCGATGTTCCCTTGCTGGTCATGTTGGCGGTGACCCTCGGGAATTCTCCATCTTCAACCGCCGTTCTTCTTTGCCGGAAACGCCTATGCCTTGGTTTTGGTGTTTCTGTACTGAGCCTCTCGAACACAAAAACTCTCTCGGGATTGCATTGTTGCATCTGCATTCAGACAACACTGCTCGAATGAGTTTGGAACAAGGGCACTGAGTTTCTGATTTTCGAGGAGTCCTTTTTCTGGTTTTATTCGTACCCCCAGCACGATAGTACAGCTCATCCGTTTGATAGTCAGAGCAACCTATTGTGTGTTGGCACGATTTCCCAGGTATAACGTCATCGTCATCGGACGACAACGCTTCCTTCTGAGAATGAATTGCCTTCTTTGGGCTTTCAAGAGTCACTCTCCTCGAAACGCGCCTTTGTGGGTGTGAATTCTCAACGGGCTCCCGAACTTTGATGCGCAAAGTGGTGCGCCTGGGTGCCATGATTTCTTTGTCATGCTGAAGGTTGCGGCGACCCCCAGCATGTTGGCTCGTTCGGGATTTCTTCATTAGCCCCAAACGCTCTTGAACTGGAATTTTGCCTCGTTCCTTGGGAAGTGGACCGAGGTGCTCCAAAACCGACTTCCTTTTCTGGGATGGTCCTGGGGGATTTCCTGGAGCAGTTGTGGAAGTCATCGGCGGTTTGGATTGACTCGCCGGAAGTTGCACTTTCGACAGTTGCGGTTGTTGCTCCTTGGTCTGAACCGCCGTTTCAGACTTCGGCCTCCAAACCTTGCGTGTTGATGGCGGCTTCTTGGCCACCTCATGCTGCAGATTTCGACGGGCTTCTTCAGCTTTAGCTCATGCCTGCGCTGATAATGCGCGGCGCTTGCGGATACGCTCCTCCAGCGTCGAACGGTTCCGTTTGACACGGACCCACTCCATCGTTGGTAGCTTGGAGGAACCACCATTCATTGACTGTTGAGGCTGCTTGCCTCTTTTGCTCTTCAGATCCGCAATGTAGCGGACCCCGTCAACAGACTCCATGGCCTTTGCGAATTGTTTCGCAAGGCGTTGACGCTGCCTCTGGCGAGCTCTCTTAGAGAGAGTCACCACGCCTTCAATGGCGGATTTGACCTGCTTGGAGGCCGGTGGAACTTCACCCGATGCAACTTCGGCACCAATCGGGGTGAAGTCGTCATTGGTAGCTTCAACTTCTTTGCACCAATGAACTTTCCTCCTGGAGGAGACTTCTTGGATTTCTTGGACTTGTGGGGGGAGGTTGATCCAGACAACGACACGTACTCCTCGTATTTTTGCTGGTCGAACTCGTATTCGACCTCCTCCACGACCGGGATTGAGATCCGTGGCTGCGACGCTTCGATCTCGGCAGCGAGATCAGTGGCTCCCACTGTGGTCGCCAGATTGTTCCCGGGAAAAACTTTAGCTTTCTTCATTGATGATTCTATTGCACACTCAGTAATTGTTTATCGATTACAGAGATCCGGTCTTTTTATAAGATCCGGTTACAAGAAATCAACAAAAAATAAAAAGATTATAACTTTCCTTATCTGTCGAACAAATCACGAGCTCCTGTTTTTCGGTCGCTCGCTTTTGTGGGTTGTTTGCCTGCGCCGGGGGTTTATCCGTTGACCACCACGCGATCTAGATCCGGGTAGATCTACACGATTCGACAGGTGCTATCTCACGAAGGAAATAACAGCCGGTGGGTACTATTTCGCCAAGGAAATAGTAGCCTTTAGTTCTCGGGATCAAAGACCAAGCTTTGATCCGGAGTATTACCTCGTGTTGATCTCAGATCTGATTTCCTCTCTCGAACTCCTGCCTTTTATGATGCGGATGCTCGCCAAGAACCAGATCTGAATGTCCAAGTCTTCAAGCCTTCAAAACTCGAGAATGAGATCTCAATTCGGCAGAGTTTCGGCTCTCCAAAAAATCCTCTCAAACAATGAACCAGCCCCTCTATTTATAAGCAACCAGATCTGTGCCTTGGCACAGATCTGGGCCGGCCACCTCAGGGTGGCTCGGCTCTGGGCCGAGCCACCCTGGGGTGGCTCAGTTTCGGCCGAGCCCCTCTAGGTACTGTTCGTTCCGTCGTTTTTCGTTATTGTATTTTTCTGTGATTCGGTTGTGTGGTTGACTTGTTCGGACTCGATTTGTTGACCCGATTTGGCAATAAATCCGATTCCTGATTTGGCAGTAAATTCACTTCTGCGTTCGAGTCCGAAACTGATCTTGATTCGATCGTGATTCATCTGAGTCTGCTCTTGTTTGGATGACTCGTTGACTTCCCAAACCGTTAGCTTGATTCCGCACGTGAATGGATGCATTTCGTTGCTCGCGTGCGATTCGTTGACCTCATCGCCTCGTCACTCGATGGTTTATCGAATCACCGTGTCGAGCTGTGCTAAAGTTATAGGCAATTTTATATGCCTACACTTGCACATTCCAAAACATCTCGAAATATATACAATCCAAATTTCACAAACATCTCTCATTCAATCAATTTTCACAAATATTCGAAATATGTACATTCAATTTTCACAATAAGTTCTAAATCCACAAAAATTTCCACAACAAACCCGTACACGCATATCTTAAGTTCTAAATCCACAAAAAAATCCCATAACAAACCCGTACACACATATCATAAGTTCTAAATCCACAAGTTTCCACAACAGACCGTACACGCATATCATAATCTCCAATATACAAACACGGGTTTAGGATATATAACTCACTAAGATAGGTCATCCGCCCTATCCATGTCATCGTCCGCGGCGCCACTGGCGGCTCCATCCCTACGACTCGTGCTCCCAATAGCATCATCTCCACTCTAACAACAAAATGATTTAAATTTAGAATCACATAATATTGTATGTAATCATGTTTCACATATATAATAAGTATACCTGCTGGCTACTCTCTCCACTACCAGTAAATGCCTTTTGAGTGGCCAAAAAATTCATAATCTAGCTTTGCACCCGAGTAGGAACCCGCCTTCTACAAGATTTCATTATTTTCCTAGAAACCATCGCAAAAGTAGCAGTAGGGTGGATCACTCACATAAGCTCCTCTTGAATATCCTCCCACATCTCCTCGGGAATCTGACCATCTAACATATTCATCACAGAGGAAACAAGCTGTATCGCCTGCTGAGTGCAATCCTCCTGCGGCATGTAAGAGGGCCCCGATGGCATAGTCGATGGTGTTAAAATCGGCGGAGGCTAGAATTGTGTAGACACCCTCTGAGCTCCAACTCCCATCCACCTGGTCCTCCCTTTTTTGGGAAGTCCACAAACTAAATGGCTCACATTATAATTCTGCTCTCTAGTCAGGGGCTCCTGGCTCTGTGCAACAACCTCAGAATATGTGTTTTCCAGAGCTTCCTAGAAGACAAAAAAATAAATTTAAGAATTGGCCTTTCAAAAATAAAAGATATTTACCTGAACAAGTAAAATAAAAGATGAAATAGTTCCACAACCGAGGAGGGCTAAGTGCTAATAAATAGTTGAAGGGTGTTTTGTGCAACATAAAAGTACATGTGAATAAGATCTAAGTGCTAATAAATAGTTGAAACAATTCCCACAAACCTTTCAATGGTATCTGATTAACTCAAAATCTGAAGAGTGAAAGAATATGTGAGCAGACACAGGTTAATCACATAGTTGGTTCTTTGACATCTTAAGGTTTTCAAGAATGAGCTCATTCCTAAATACACAAGTTAATCGCACAATTGTATTTTCATTTACAAAATTTAATTACATATTCTTTAGTATTCACATGGACAGAAGTTAATTACATTTTGTTGGATCATATATCAGTAGTGGTATAAATTTACTTGTTCAATGGAGAATGAGCTAAGAATCTTCAATTCATTTCCTTGGGGATTCATTTAGTGAATCTTCCCATCACTATCTTCTCAAAAAGCAAAAAATAAAATAAAATAAAAAATAAAAAATAAAAAACAAACATAAAAGTATCACCATTCATCAATATTCCACTTCTTTGGCCTATTACAGTCCTCTTGCATATTTGTAAATGGCCAACACTTAATATACATGTGGTCATACCAAAATCCAGGGAATAAGAGAACAAGGAATAAGAGAACAATGTTGAGAATGTTACAGGGGTTTTCCAAACTAGTTGAGCATATAGACGAAAATTAGCAAATATATGTATCCTTTGTGCATTTAATTCCATATACTTCTGCAGATAACAATGCAAGAACTTCAGGACATGCCTATTCCAGTTTCAAACATAAACCTGTTATGAGGACCGTCTCTCTAACCACATATGGTATTTGGTGCCTTTAAAAAAACAAATACAGCAATTTTAAGTAACATTGCTAAATAACAGATGAACTAACTGTAGGCGTATAAAATTGCCTATAGGTCCCTTAGCATAGCTCGACACGGGGATTCGACAAATCAACGAACCATCGAATGACGAGGCGACGCGGTTAACGAATTGCACACAAGCGACGGAATGTGTTCGCGTGCGGAACCAATCCAACGGTTCGGGAAATCAACGAGTCGTCCAACAACAAAACGGATTTGAACTCAAACACCGAGTGGATTTACTGCCAAATTGGGAATCAAGTCAACAAATCGATTCCAGACCAAGTCAACCGCAAACCCGAATCACAGGCACAAAGAGGCAAAAACAACCGAACGACGGAACCCAGCACACCCGGGGGGACTCGGCCGAAACCGAGCCACCCTGAGGTGGCTCGGCCCAAGCCGAGCCACCCTAGGGTGGCTCGGTGGCCGAGCCACCCCAGGGTGGCTCGGCATGAGCCGAGCCACCCCAAGGTGGCCGGCTCACTTTCCCCCCCTCTCTCTTGTGCACACGGGCACAGTTCAGAGAGGATATAAATAGGAGAGGGGGTTGTTCATTTGAGAGGACTTTTGGGTGGAACTTTTGGAGAGCCGAAACTCTGCCGGATTGTGACCTCACCTCGGAGTTTTGAAGGCTTGAAGACTTGGACACTCGGATTCAGTTCTTGGCGAGCACCCGCACCAAACAAGGCAAGAGTTCGAAGGAATCTAATCCTCAGATCTACGTCGTTATACTCCGGATCAAAGCTTGGTTCTTTGATCCCGAGATTCGAGCGATCGTTTCCTTGGTGAAACGATCCCTCCCGGCTATTATTTCCTTGGTGAAATAATACCCGTTATACCACGTAGATCTGCTCGGATCTAGATCGCGCGGTGGTCCACGGTAAACAACCCCAGCACAGGCAAACAACCCACAAAGCGAGTGACCGGATAACAGGAGCTCGTGATCTGTTCGACAAATAAGGAAAGTTGTAATTTTTCTTTATTTTCTTTGATTTTCATTGTAACCGGCTCTTATAAAAAGACCGGATCTTTGTAACGCATAAAGTTGTTAATCGAGATAGTAATGGAATCGTCAATGAAGAAAAGTTTGATTTTTCCGCGAACAATCTGGTGACCACAGTGGTAGCCACCGATCTCGCTGCCGAGATCGGAGCGTCGCAGCTGCGGATCTTGATCCCGGTCGTGGAGGAGGTCGAGTATGAGTTCGACCAGCAAAAGTACGAGGAGTACGTGTCCTCGTCCGGATCTACCTCCTCCCCCAAGTCCAAGAAGTCCCAGAAGTTCTCCTCTAGGAGAAAAGTCCGTTGGTGCGAAGAAGTTGAAGCCACCAACAACGACCTCACCCCGATCGACGCCAAAGTTGCGTTGGGTGAAGTCCCACCGGCCTCCAAGCAGGTCAAGTCCGCCATTGAAGGCGTGATGACTCTCTCCAAGAGAGCTCGCCAGAGGTAGCGTCAACGCCTCGCGAAGCAATTCGCTAAGGCCATGGAGTCCGTTGACGGGGTCCTCTACAATGCGGATCTGAAGAGCAAACGAGGCAAACAGTCTCAACAGCAAATGAAGGGTGGTTCCTCCAAACCATCGACTATGGAGTGGGTCCGTGTCAAACGGAATCGCTCGACACTGGAGGAGCGCATCCGCAAACGCCGCGCGTTATCAGCGCAAGCACGGGCCAAAGCTGAAGAAGCCCGGCGGAAGCTGCAGAAGGAGGTGGTCAAGAAGCCGCCATCAACTCGCAAAGTTTGGAGGCCAAAGTCTGAAGCAGCGGTTCAGGCCAAAGAGCAAAACCCGCAGCCTCCGAAGATTCAACACCCGGCAAATCAATCCAAACAGCCGGTGATTGCCGCAACTGCTCCGGGAGATCCCGCAGGACCATCCCAGAAGAGAAAGTCAGTTTTGGGGCGCCTCGGTCCATTTCCCAAGGAACGAGGCAAAGCACCAGTCCAAGAACGCTTGGGGCTAATGAAGAAGCCCCAAACAATGCAACACGCTGGGGGTCGCCGCAACCCTCAACACTTGGAGAAAATTGTGGCACCCAAGCGCACAACTTTGCGCATCGAAGTGCAAGAGCCCGCTGAAGGTTCACGCCTACAAAGGCGCGTTTCAAGGCGTGTGACTCTGGATGGTCCGAAGAAGATAATTCATCCTCAGAAGGAAACATTGTCATCTGATGACGACAATGTTATACCTGAGAGATCGTGCCAACACACGATAGGTTGCTCCGACCTTCAAACGGACGAGCTGTACTATCGTGCCGGGGGTACGAGTAAATCCAGAAAGAGGAGCCCTCGAAGGTTCGGGACTCAATGTCCTTGTTCAAAGCTCATTCGGGCAGTACTGTCTGAATGCAACTGCATCAAGGCAGTCCCCGAGAGAGTCTCTGTGTTCGAAAGACTCAGCACTGGAACGCCAAAACCAAGGCATATGCGTTTCCAACGAAGAAGGAAGATGGTCGAAGACGGCGAACATTCAAGGGTCACCGCCAATATGACCAGCACAGGAACATCGGCTCAGGATAACCCCGAGGCGATTCCGGAAATACCCCGACGGGTAACTCGTCTTCAGTCCGGGGCTATCATTCGTGCAACGTATGGTAGGGTCCGAACAAGAGTACCTTCGGGAGATGAAGAATCAGATGCTGGCTTAGCAGTTGCGTCTGATAATACAGTGTCCAGTGAAGGACAACCCCGCGAGTCGTTTATGATAAGCGCGGAGCAGGTGGCCAAGATGCTCGAAGATGCCCTGGCCAAACAACAAGAAAGCCTTAGGTTCAAAATGCAAATGGCTATGCAGAACATGAGAGAGATGCATGACCAACAGATTCAAGCATTGAGGAACCAACAAGGCGAACCAAGTCGTCACAATCAGAACAACCTAGAAGATGAGGACACAAATGAAGCTCGTAATACCAATAACCCTCCCATCAATCCAGGTGGTGGTAACGAGAATGCTAGTGAAGACACAGGTGAACGCCTGAAGATCAAAAATCTCGAGAGCAAAATCAATACGTTGATTTCTGCTCAAGAGACGAAAAAGACGGGCATTCCTTGTCCGTACCCAAGAGAGTGGGAATCAATCCCATATCCGGTGAAGTTCAGTCTAATTAACTTCACACCGTTTAATGGGATGGGTTCATCCACTCAGCATTTGATTTACTTCAAATCGCACTTGGGAGTCATCTCTGGTAATGAGCCTCTGATGGTGCGGTCATTCGTTGGCACTCTTCACGGAGCCGCCTTCGATTGGTATCGTCGCCTCAAGCTAGGA
Source organism: Asparagus kiusianus (assembly GCA_022839385.1). Classification (NCBI taxonomy): domain Eukaryota; kingdom Viridiplantae; phylum Streptophyta; class Magnoliopsida; order Asparagales; family Asparagaceae; genus Asparagus; species Asparagus kiusianus. Next base: position 129,648 of record BQKN01060782.1, on the reverse strand, counting down.
AGCATAAACAGCTGGGACGACATGGAGACTAAGTTCCTCACAAATTTCTTCGATGACGACACCGAAATCTCTATCGGATCGTTGCTCGATGAGAAGCAGAAAGACGGGGAGTTAGTCGACACCTTCGTCAAGAGGTTCCGGAATAAGGCGATGAATTGCCGGGACCCGATCACTGAGGAATTCATCCTCCAGACCTGCCACAACAACCTTTCGCTGGATGTGTTGGAAGCAATGGGCACAGCACCATCCAAGACCTGGAAGGATTTGAAGGTCCGAGGAGAGCAAGCTGAGCGATTCCTCAGAAGAAAGAAGGCGGAGAGAGGCCAACCGGCAACAAATCCTCCGAAGCAGAACTTCAACCAAAAAGGGAAAGTTAAAGCTCATGCTAATGCCGTTCATGCTAACCAAACTTTTCAATTACAACCTTAACAACAGCAGCAGCAACGAGCGCCACAACAACCGCAGCCACATTGGCAGCAACGGCCTCAGAAGCAAAAGTCTTCGGAGCCGAGATTTCCCAAAGTCTACTCCTTCAAGGATGATGAAGTTCCCGGCATCTTCAAGTACCTGTTGGAGAACAACAAAATCCAGTTGCCGGCGATCGTAGATCATGAAGGGGCCACCAAGGTGACGGACCCGAAGTACTGCGCGTACCACAGAGCGGTCCACCACCCAACGAAGTCTTGCTACCACCTCAAGGACAAGATCCAGGCATTGATCGACGTAGGGGTCATAACTCTGAAACCGGCCAAGAATGTGGGAGCAAACGCGGTGTCAATCAGTTTTGGATCAGTACCGACAGCTTGGTTTGAGCCGAAGCGCGTCACCAAAGTCCGGATAAAGACGGTGAATGACGACCCGCACGGACAGCGCCAAAAGGGACTCGTGCCACACACGGCCCTGAACGGTGAAATCCTTTAGGTTCACCCCGACCTGATTGAAGATGAACAATGGGCCGGATCGTCATCCGAGAAGAAGTCCAAGGGGAAAGGCAAATCCTGTTTTGGAGTTTCTGCTATACTAGGTGAAGATGATGAAAGAATCACCGCTTTCCCACTCTCCGACGAAGAGCAGGAAGTCTTTGCGACCAGGAGTGGAAATGAGTATCACTATAAATATCCATCTCCTGGCGATCAATTAGCTAAACAGGGGGTGGCAAAACGGGGACCAGCCAAGACTCTCACAGAGCTGGGGGTGATTACGGTTCCTAAACCGGCTGAAGATACTCGATGACAGCCGGCAGATAAACAGAAAGAAAAGAGGCCCGAGGAGGTTCAAAATCCGAAGCAGTCTCGTTTCAGTCGCCCGATTGGAAAGGATAAACCGGAGAGTTCGAAAACTCCGCGCGCCTTCGACATCATGGCTCAGCTAGCCAATATTCCAGTGCGGATAACGTTATATGAGTTGCTACGGCTATCTAAAGAAACTAGAGAAGCCTTGCAAGAGGCCTTGGCCGATTCGGAAGCATTCCTCACTCGAATCAAGCCAGCGCCGGAAGAACTAGAGCTGCTAGCCCAACAGTGCAATGTGGCAGCTAAGAACATTCCCTGCATCACCTTCACCAAAGAAGACATACAGACGAAGAATTCAAAGCATGATCGGCCCCTGTACTTCGTCGGGTACATTGGCTCCAGCGAAGTCAACCGAATCCAAGTGGATCTGGGTTCCACTGTGAGTATTATGCCACTTTGCCTAATGCATAGCCTTGGCATTCCAGTCCACAAGTTAGCGTCTACAGGCACAATCATTTACGGATTCAACACCAGCGGGTCAAGACCTTTGGGAAAAATCCGGATAAAGTGCCAAATGGGCGATTTGAAGACGGAGGTCACGTGCTACGTGATTGATGCTGAGACATCCTATAACTTACTATTGGGTCGGCCTTGGATCCATAGTAATGTTATAGTTCCCTCCACCTTACATCAGTGTTTGAAATATGTCGACACTGATGGAAGGGTTAGGACGGTGGTCGCGGATAAGCAACCATTCAAAGGGTATGAGAATTACTTCACAGATTCTCTCCTTTATGGTAATGAATTCGATACGGAACCATCAGTCCAAGGCACGGACAGCGGAGAAGAAGCTGATTCCGAGGCCGGATTCGATTACAATGGTGGTTTTGTTTTAAATGACATTGTACCCTTTGTAATCAATCTTGACAATGAACAATCGTCAGTTGGCGGTTGTAACTGGCAACTTGCCGATATTGAAATAAATCGTGGTTTAGAGTACTCCTTGTCTCTTGATGATGCGATAAAAGGATTATACGATAATCCCGATTTATGTATGCCACTCAGATCATCTTATGTAACGAAGAAGCGTCTCCAGCACTCTTTCGGAACAACTCAGATTATTCCTGCCAAAATAGGAGGACAAAAAGAAGTGATCTACGGTAAAGGAGAAAATCTTCCGTTGCCAGATCATTTCCTAAGAGAAGATAAAGATGACGACAAATCTGGTCAGCACTTATCTAAGTATAGTCCGGAAGCGCGTACGCTCATGGAAAAACAAGGGTACGACTTCACACTCGGAGAAGGTTTATACTTCGATCGAGGTTCCCGTGTCCCAGTCAAAGTGGCGTATGTACCAAAAGGGAAACCGGATGACTATTATCGTCATAAGAGAGGCTTAGGTTACGTTTCATCAGATGACGAATGTGGCTGGCAAATCATCGATCAAATTGCTAACAAAGCTAAAGATGGGTATTTGCCAGATTCTTCAGCTGAGGATTCCGACACAAGTTTGGGAGAAATGTTCAAGACCTTAATGTCAAACATGACTACAGCTGATCCATCTACGTTGGAGGACGACGATCAAATGCCAACGTGGGAGGACCCATGGGTTCATCACCTAAACATGCAGTATGGTGATAGGTTCGAACAAAGAGAGCCACCCACCGAAGACGAAGTAATCCAAATTAATATAGGCGATGAGGCCAATCCAAAGCCCATATTCATCAGTGGTAGTCTTCCCCCAGATGAGAAGGAAGAGTTAATTGCCCTTATCAGGGAATATATCGACGTCTTCGCCTGGAATTACGAAGACATGCCAGGGCTCGACCCCAATGTGGCGATGCACTGCCTCGACATCAAGCCGGATGCCAAACCTGTCAAACAACAGCAAAGACGGTTTCGTCCGCAAATTATGGAAGCCATTGAGGCAGAGGTTAAGAAGTTGATCGACTCAGGATTTATCCGAGAGGAACAACATCCAGACTGGTTAGCCAACATCGTTCCCGTCATGAAGAAGAATGACAAAATCAGGATTTGCATCGACTTCAGGAACCTGTATGAAGCATGTCCAAAAGAGGATTTTCCTCTCCCAATCACGGATGTCATTATCGACAATACATGCGGATTCGAGAGAATGTCCTTCATGGATAGCTTTTCGGGGTATAATCAAATCAAGATGCACCCAGACGACGAGAAGCATACAGCATTCAGAACGCCCCTCGGTGTCTTCTGCTACACGGTGATGCCGTTCGGTCTGAAGAACGCAGGTGCCACATACCAACGAGCGATGACTAAGATTTTCCAGAAACACCTCAGGAAAACAGTTGAATGCTACGTTGATGATTTGGTGGTAAAAAGCCGCAACAAAGAAGATCATATCAAGGACTTGAGAACGATGTTCGATCTCATGTGGAGTCATCAATTAAAAATGAATCCCACAAAATCCTTCCTCGGAATGTCCAGCGGAAAATTCCTTGGATTCGTCGTCACCACTAAGGGTATACACATTGACCCAGACAAGGTAAAGGCGATACATGAATTGCAACCCCCGAAGAATTTAAGGGAACTCAGAGGATTGCAAGGACGTTTAGCTTATATCCGGAGGTTCATCTCAAATCTTTCTGGGAAGTGCCAACCATTTTCTAAGCTAAACAAGAAGGGCGTGTTATTTGTTTGGGACGATGCTTGCCAAAAAGCACTCGAAGATATCAAGACATATCTGATGAATCCCCCTGTTCTTGTTGCACCAAAATCAGGTAAACCGTTCTTGATTTACATCAAGGCGATGAATCATTCGATAAGTGCTTTATTAGCACAAGACGATGATAATGGTCACGAACAGGCAGTCTATTACCTAAGTCGGACCTTGATAGGCGCCGAATCTCGGTATCCGATGATCAAGAAAGAATGTCTCGCATTGGTATTCGCAGTACAGAAGATGCGACATTACTTGGTTGGCCAGACGATTTACGTCATTGCTAACGTTAATCCGGTACGGGTATTCATGACTCAACCGGGTTCGATGAATTGGCGGTTAGCAAAGTGGGCCCTTCTCTTGTCCCAGTATGATTTGCACTTCAAACAGCAGAAGTCGGTCAAAGGACAAGCGATTTGTGATCTTTTGGCGGCAAGCCCGACAACAGATACGGTTGAAGTATACGATGACTTGCCAGATGAAACCCACGAGGTTAATACCACGTCACACCAACAAGTATGGCAGTTATACTTTGATGGTGCTTCGAGAGCAGTCAATAAAGCAGTAACCCCTGGATGTTCTAGAGTCTCCTCCGGGGTTGGAGTTGTCTTAGTTTCCCCAGGGAAGTACGTGATGCCTCGAGCTTATTCACTGACGATTCCATGTTCCAATAACGTAGCCGAGTACAACGCGCTCATCATTGGACTTAGTTTCGCCAAGGAGCTGGGGGTCGAATATCTCGAAGCTTTTGGGGATTCTCAACTGATTGTCAACCAATTTCGTGGAGAGTATGAAGTCAGGAACCCAGATCTGATTCCGTACCACCAGGAAGCCGTCAGAATAGCGGATTCTTTTGAAGAATTCTATATTGAATACATCCTGTGTCTTCAGAACGCTTATGCAGACGTACTGGCAGCACTAGCAGTATCACTCGCGCAGCCGCCCGAAACTGAACTGCTAGTCACAGTAAGATCACACCAACTCTGTATACCCATATACGATATGGATATCGAAGAGGAGGATGACAGAAATGAAAACGCCAAAGAGGTGAACTCAATCCAAATCGGGTCTGAGTCCCGAGATTGGCGCTTTCCCATCATCGACTACGTCCAATATGGCATTTTGCCAGAGGACGTAAAGGAAAAAGAATCTATTCGCCGAAGAGCGCCACGGTTCTTTTACAATACCGAAACCCGTACGTTATATCGCCGGGGGTATGATGATTTGCTTCTCCGATGCCTTTCGAACGAAGAAGCAAAAGAAGTTCTTAAGGAAGCACATGAAGGAGAATGTGGTGCGCATCAGCCTGGTCCCAAGCTGTATGATCGAATCAGAAGAATAGGATATTTCTGGCCAACAATGGTTCGTGACGCGATCGAGTACGCCCGAGAATGTCACGCTTGTCAAGTGCATGCAAATTATATGCACCAACCACCGGAGCGATTACACACATCAACCACGTCTTGGCCATTCGAGACATGGGGTATGTATATTGTCGGTCCTATCTTTCCACCTTCAGTCAAAGGTGATCGATTTATTCTTGCTATCACCGACTACTTTTCAAAGTGGGCTGAAGCCATTCCGCTTAAAGAAGTGAAGACAAACAATGTAATCAACTTCATCAAGCATCATGTCATATACCGACACGGCGTGCCGAGACGGATCATTCATGACAACAGTCCGCAATTCATAAGCAACGCCTTCATCCGGTTCTGTGATAAATTCAAGATTCAAGATGTTTCGTCAACAGCTTATTATCCCGCTGCTAATGGATTAGCTTAGGCTTTCAACAAGACGATCATCAAGATCCTGTCAAAACTCGTGAAAACCAACAAACAAGATTGGGACGATAAACTCGGTGAAGCGCTCTGGGCTTATCGCACCACCATACGTACACCTACGGGAGCTACCCCATATTCGTTGGTATACGGATGTGAAGCTGTGCTACCGTTGGAGATTCAAATTCCCTCCCTTCGGATCGCTCTCGCAACGGAGATGACGACCGAAGAGCAGCATCAAAAGCGTCTCGAGGAACTCGAAAGGCTGGATGAAAGGTGCTTGGAAGCTCAACAACACATCGAGTTCTATCAAGCCAGGATATCTAGAGCCTTTGACAAAAGGGTTCGTCGACCAATAATCCTTACCTCCAAGAAGAAAAGTAAATTCGAACCCAAATGGGAAGGACCGTTTGTAATAGACACAGTCTATTCAAACGGCGCTTACCGCCTAATTTCTTTAGAGGGCGTCAGGCAATTAATGCCAATAAATGGAAAGTTTTTGAAAAAGTACTATCCCTAATACATTCAGGACAACTCATTTATCGGGAAGTTCCTTGAAGAGTATTACACTTAATATTCTGGAGGATAACCCAATTTTGTTTTCACCACCAAAATCCCTCACTGATCAATTCCAATTGACAGTGAGTCCACCAAAAAGGTCCACTCTCAGTTCGGAGTCCCCTTTCGATAAACGAAAGAACTCCATTTCTTTTCTCTTTGGTTAAACCGTCTCATGGTTATAACCGAAGTTGAAATTTCACTTCGATAAACGAAGAACTCTTCTTTCGATCAGATAACCTATCCTATAAAAGGTAAGTTTATCTAGGTCTTCCAGATTCTCAGAGTGGAGATCCCACTTCTAGTTTCTTTCCTGTACTGGGAATAGAATATAAAATTCTTTCTTTCCAGAACCTGAGAAATAGAATATAAAATTCTTCCTTTCCCACACCAACTCTTTTTCCAAAATTTATCAATTTAGGATTCATCATAGGAAGTTTATCCCGAATCCTAAGCAGGGATAAGTCTGCGCCTAACACGCGTTGCCGGTTTAGTCTTTTTCCGCAGAAAAAGACACCAGAGTTCAATTCTGGGGTAGTTTATCCTGAAACCTAAGCAAGGATAAGTCCGCGCCTAACACGCGCTGCCGGTTAGTTCTTAACCGTTGAAAAGAACACTCGTCCACGTATTCAACATTGTGGCAGGTTGTTATTAATAACACCAAAATCCATGCCTCACACGCGTGGGGAATTTCATCCTGAATCCTAAGAAAGGATATGTCGACGCCTAACACGCATCGTCGGTTTGATCTTTATCCGTAGAAAAAGATACCAGAGCCTGACTCTGGGGACCTTTATCCCAAGGCCTATGTAGGGATAAGCCAACGTCTAATACACGTTGCTGGGTAGCCCATTCCCATAACAATGGCGAAGTCTACATATTCGAAGTTGTAGCACAAAGTCTAAGGGAGTTCATTCCTTTAGCACAACGTCACATGCGGAACGGATTACAAAAAAAATTCGCATGTAAGCCCGACTCAAACGGTAGTCAGTAAGAGCAAATCAAATCCGTTAAAGGCTAAGGATTTGCCAAAAATCCTGAGTCAACGTCTTATACACGTTGCTGTTTAGTCTTTTCACAGGAGAAAGACGAAGTCTACGTATTCAATATCGTAGCACTAAAAGAGTTAACTCTTTTAGCTTAACGTCACGTGCGGAACGGATTTAGACAATCCGCACGCTAGCTCGACTCAAACGGTAGTCGGTAAAGGCTAATCAAATCCATTGAAGGCTGGGGGTTAGCCAAAAATCCTAAAGTTAACACCTAACACGTGTCGCCGGGTAGCCTATTCCCGTAACAATGGCGAAGTCTATGTATTCGACATCATAGCGCAAAGTCTCAGAGAATTCAATCTCTGAGCGCAACGTTACATGCGAGCGGATTTAAACAATTCGTATGCTAGCCCGACTCAAACGGTGGTCGGTAAAGGCTTATCAAACCCGTTGATGGCTGAGGGTTTGCCAAAAATCCTATGAGTATTGTAGTCAATCATTTCAAACGGAATGACGAATCATAATAAAGATAAAAATGAAAGCAAGCTTCACTAAAAGAATCAAAAGTCAAAGTACACAGCAGACCAAAATCATACATCAAGCCTATGATCAAAAATCTGCTGACTGAGCTTAGAAAGCTTCTCATCATAAGCTTGTCTAAGTTCAGCTCTAATGGACTCCTCGGTGGCGGTCGAAGTCTTCGCAGCAGTCTCCTCTGTCTCGACCAGCTTCTGCTTCAAGGGCTTCAACTCATCAGACAAAGCCGTGCAGGTCTGCTGATCCTGTGCTCTCGTCATCTGAAGAATACCCAAAGTCTCCTCTTCTTCGCGCAGTTCTCTTCTGAGCCGGTCTATCTTAGTCTCACAAGAGATAATGGAAGAGTCGAGCTCGGCAAGTGAAGATAATCTAGTAGCAAGGCTGGTCTCGACTCGATCTACTCGGTCTCGCTGCATCTAAATCTCAAGCTCAGCAAGAATCTGAGTCTCGCGCAGTGACTGTAAATGAGTATCCAGCTCAGCGGCAATAAAGGAGGAGGCGCCTGCATCTCGGAGCTCACGAAACATCTGAAGCTCATGCTCTAAGCGATCGAGGTCATCAACTATAGCCTGTGCCAAATCTGGATATCCTGCTCCCTCTATCAAGTTGACTTTAGAATCAAGGAAAGGCTTGAATTGGTGAAGAAGGAATCCATCGTGGAGGAGCTTGCCAATCATAGCCTTCATGAAGGAGAAGAAGGAGCATAGTTCTATGCAGAGAACGATCTTTTCAGGATCGTCGTCTGATAGCAACCCCTTCACTAGGGTATGAAGCCGGGAAGAAGGCCCTATACAAAGAAGGAGAAATCCGTCAGAAAAAGACCATGAGGAAGAATAAATAATATTCTCAGTTGTTTAATTCTTACCCTCTTGAGTCACTGGGGGTAGTGGAGATGTAACGGCTGCAGGTGTATCAACTGATGTAGTTGGTCTCGCAGTCGGCTCAACAGGGTCCTTCTCAACAAAAGCTCCTGTTAAATTCAAAACAGAATTTGCAGAGGCGTTATGTTATAGCTGTATTAGTCAAAAATTGGCTAGTCCTATAATCAACTCAGAAGGAGGCACATACCTTCAAAGGAACCATCCTCGGGATTGTTAGCGAAGGTGGGCTCAGAAAACATATCCCCAGGTAACTGGTCATCAATCTGAGGAGAGCTATATATGAAGTGCATCATAGGAGTATCCGCAAACAAGCCTCCCTCGTCAAAATCATCAATCGAGAAGTCTGACACGGGAGAATATAAATACCAAAGAAGAATGAAGAGACTACAACCAATGGAAATGAGTTACCTTTCACGGGTGCATTAGCCTCTTCATTTCCAAGATCCGCCTCCTGCAGATTATCTGAAGGAGCAAGAAATACAGAAACAATTAGACGATGCACAAATTCCTTTGTGCGTCATCTAAAAAAAAAATACATTGTCAGTGTTAGATGTACCTGGATTTAAGGAATCAGGTCCTACATTGATCTCCTCTCTAATGTCAGCAACTCCTGTAGGCCTCTCTACATGGGGTAGTGGGTCAGACTCATCGGGAGATACAGGAATGGGATCGGGACTCATCTCACTCTCTCTACGCACTCCTATATAGAGATGGAAAAGCATGAGTCGATGTTCTGAATAACCAAGAGAATGGTTCATAGGGTAGACGTTACCTCCGTCACTAGCAGGATCGTCACCAGCCAAATCCATATCAGATGCTCGTGAAGCTACACGAGGTTTGCGGGCTAATCTCTTCCGCCTAGCAGTGGGGATCGAAGGTCTCGCCTGGGGAGGAGGACGGAACTCTTCATCCTGATCAACTGTGGTCCCTGAAACATCAAACCATAGTCAGTTTCAATACTTCTGGAAGATAGAAGGAAAAGATGAATCGCAAACCTCGCTCGGAAAAGTCTTCATAATCTTCAGGGTCTCCGCCTGAAACCTCGTCTGCAGAATGAAAGGTCCTCTGTCCCTCTTCATCAATCCGACGAGTCTTGTTCCGTATCCTCTGTGCCCGAGCGTTTTCCCGAATCCTAAGGGAATCAATCTGGGAAGCCTCCTCAGCCTCTATCTCTGCAATCGGCTTTACGGGGATAGTCTTATTAGCTGCTAGCAACCATTTGCAGCTTAAGAAAGTGAGGTTCAACTGCCGATCAATACTCGGGAGACTGAACTTAGCACCAGTACAGCCAGTCACGGTCCACAACCATACACGGAGACCGTCTACCAAACCACTATGGGTCCGAAGCTGCTGACGAGAATTCCCGACGTAAAGCTGATCATAGCCAAACTGGCGAGCGAATCGGCAAGGCAGATATGGCTCTATGAAGCACTGATCCCTCACCCGTAAAGTCAGATAGCCGGGCCTAATGTTCCCCAGCCAGTTGAAGCAGCCGATGTCTAAGTGAGTCCGATACTCTCTCGGCCTCTCCTCATCTATCAAACACTCGCCGTATCGGCCGGAGAACTGTGGAAAACAAGTAGAAAATGCCCAACACTTGTGGACCCGCAGCTGCTGTCTGACATCAGAAAATCCGCGTCCCTCCCACCTTCCATTCTCAAGCAACTATAACAGGGGAACAGAGTGGTCTGTGGCGTTCGGTACCGACATCATATCCGAGCGGTGAAGGACGAACCAAGCCATCAAATAAGCGTACGGAAGCTCCACCTTAAGAGTGGGAATCTGACCTGGCAAATCAGTTTCCTTCCGTGTGAAGGCACTGGAAAGCTGTCGAAGTCCTCGATAAATGTTAGCCACCATCACCGGAAGAAGTGAGAGTTCTTTCTTATAGGCGAGCTGAACTGCTGGGTAAAGTACCTCCAAGGGCAAGGCGTCGCCAGACTGATATGGAACTACGCACTTTTTTAACCAGATAGCAAGAAAGCCGGCAAGAAGAGTCATCGGTCTAATCGGTGCGGTAGCATGCCACAAGAATGACTTGAACTTGGTCTTTGCAGGAAAGCCACCCTCAGGACTGCTAGTGGTGTAAGAGTGAGCGTCAATCTTCTTCAGTAGACTGTTCACCTCTGAAGGAGTGAGTGTGGCCAACTCACAAATATCCTCGCCAGAACTGCTCTCCAGATTCTTAAACAAGTAGTTCGCAAATTGCTTCAGACTCACACATACCTTGGTCCTCTTTGCTAAAGGCTCGGACTGCGCCAAAGAAATATGATAGTGACAAGTGAGGTCCCATAGAGTCTCATAACGGTCGGGCATGCGATCCTTCAATTAGCTCAATTCATGATTAGAGGGGAAATACTCCTGATACAACATCTGTCCCATGGGCAAGCCAGAAATCCTGTGCCTCTCGTGAAGAGCCAAACCCAATTCCCCTTGTCGGGTCAGAAAAGTGTTCGAGTCTGGATTATAAAGCTCGAACAAAGCGCAGAAGTGCCTCGCGCTGACCGGCAAGCCATACATGGTAGCACGGATAGCTGCATATAAGCCACAAGCATGCAACTCTTCGCCCCATCGGCTCAAGACATATGTCGTCATACGGGTCCACCAAAACTTGTCCAAAGAATGGACCCAACCATAAAACCTGTGACGCATCGCGGGCATCTCACGTCCTAGAGCAGCAAGACGGTTCCTCAAGGTAGAAGCGGTGGCGAGGAGCTCGTTACGTGGAGGCGCATCTAGTCCCACTACTCCGGGATGCAATCCGGTGATATGACTCCTGCTCGAGCCAGGAACTGCCTGATGAGTGACGTAGCCGCAATGGACGCTCTCATGATCCACCGTCAAGCGCCACGACATCTCCCGTGTCACAGCCTGACGCCTGAGCTCAGTCAATGAGCGATGCCGAGGAATCTCCGACAAGTATATGAAGCCACTGTCGGTCTTATGAAGCCACTGTTCAGCATCAATAAATACGGCTTCTGGATCGTCGACAGAATCACCAAATAAGAAATCGCTCTTCCGAAGAGGCTGAGTAGAGCTGGCGTCCTTCACAAAAGGCGCATCTGTAATCAGCTGGCGAATAGCTCGATGCCCACCTTCCCTCACCACTTGGGCAACCTCAGTCGATGTGCCCGAAGCAAACTGAGGAATAACCGGAATAGGGGAAAGATCGTCGGAGGTCGAGTAATACTCGCCACGACGCCCATATACTGCGTGGGATGAGAATGATCCAGAAGGGTATCCCACTGCAAAATAAACAGTTAAACACCGGTTAGTCTCAATTATAAAAGGAAATTGAACTCATCTTATAAATAGCTAAGATAGAGTCATTACCTTATAAAGGGTGAGACGATTTGGCCACATTGTGCAATCACAAAACAGGGTATGTCGACAACATATCCCTGCCTTATAAAGCGCAATGTAGCGTCAAATCGCCCCCTTTATTTTTGAGATATGGTTTTGACCAAGCAAAACATATCTTTAAAGCGTCGATCCTCACCAAGGAGAATCAAGGCTCTTCCCGATTGCCTCACCA
>BQKN01060782.1:87859-115770 GCA_022839385.1 Asparagus kiusianus | reverse complement strand
GGCACAAAGAGGCAAAAACAACCGAACGACGGAACCCAGCACACCCGGGGGGACTCGGCCGAAACCGAGCCACCCTGAGGTGGCTCGGCCCAAGCCGAGCCACCCTAGGGTGGCTCGGTGGCCGAGCCACCCCAGGGTGGCTCGGCATGAGCCGAGCCACCCCAAGGTGGCCGGCTCACTTTCCCCCCCTCTCTCTTGTGCACACGGGCACAGTTCAGAGAGGATATAAATAGGAGAGGGGGTTGTTCATTTGAGAGGACTTTTGGGTGGAACTTTTGGAGAGCCGAAACTCTGCCGGATTGTGACCTCACCTCGGAGTTTTGAAGGCTTGAAGACTTGGACACTCGGATTCAGTTCTTGGCGAGCACCCGCACCAAACAAGGCAAGAGTTCGAAGGAATCTAATCCTCAGATCTACGTCGTTATACTCCGGATCAAAGCTTGGTTCTTTGATCCCGAGATTCGAGCGATCGTTTCCTTGGTGAAACGATCCCTCCCGGCTATTATTTCCTTGGTGAAATAATACCCGTTATACCACGTAGATCTGCTCGGATCTAGATCGCGCGGTGGTCCACGGTAAACAACCCCGGCGCAGGCAAACAACCCACAAAGCGAGTGACCGGATAACAGGAGCTCGTGATCTGTTCGACAAATAAGGAAAGTTGTAATTTTTCTTTATTTTCTTTGATTTTCATTGTAACCGGCTCTTATAAAAAGACCGGATCTTTGTAACGCATAAAGTTGTTAACCGAGATAGCAATGGAATCGTCAATGAAGAAAAGTTTGATTTTTCCCGCGAACACTAACAAAATGAAATATAGATAGTTTTAGAGAAGGGGCATGAAAATGCTTAATATGCAAACAAAGGCCTTCCTTATGCATTTGTGCATGTAACTAATTACATAGCAGACAATTGCGTAAAAATCTATGCAAAGAGCTTCCTAACATTTATTTTCCAATTTTCATATGTAAAACTTTTATGAGGATGTCCATCTGCAACACTAATTTCATCATAAATACACAATAAGTGACAACTCTTATGAAACAAAACCAAATGCTCCTAAGTTTGCGAAAAAGAGGCATGGAAATGCCTAATGTGCTTTCTTAACTCAGTGTTTAGTTCCAAGTACAAATAAAGAAATATTAAAATAAATTAACACGTAATAAATTTGGTAAGCTTAATGCAGAATAAAGAGCTTCATGAAGATGCAAACGTCAACCAACAATAAGTATATTTAGCTAGCCGCCTCATTTAAGCAGTTGAGTAGCTAAATTGCACCGAAATACTATATAGGTTTACTCACTTATATATATTCTTACTCAAAAAATTCTGGGAGCAAACTGTAGGATAAACTAATCACAATCACATTAAACTTAATCAATATGCACATAAATGAGTTAATATATACAGCCCATTTATTATTGCTACTACTTTAAATCACAGTGCAACATAGCAGAAGTATGGCCCACAAATATACAAGCAACCCAAGAGAACATATGATATTGCAGAAATAACTAATAATTAGTTAACCTGCATTTTCTTGGCCAATTCTAGCTTTTGTTTCCTATTCTCATCGTCATCGTACCCCTTCTTAAATTGAACCATCGTTCTCCTGTGCAGTTCTGGGAGCGGGATAAAGGGAGCGTTCTGAGATTTAAAAATATATTTATTAGTTTTATTTATCAAATATTCTAAGAAGCGGAGAGAGAGTATATATAGAAGATTAAAAGACTTTATACCTCCTACAAAATTGATCCTCAATCTGGGCAAATGAAGTAGTCCCCGTATGATGATCATAATCTTTTTTCCATCGATTAAGTTTATTTCTCCGACATTTTTTCTTCAACATGAACAAAGAGAATTTTAGTGCATAGTATAATATACAATGAAATATATCACTAGTTTCAGATAAATAACTTGATGATAATTAACTACTATACATATTTACCTGGTGCTCCTCTTGGCCCCACAATATTATAAGTGCAGCTAAGTGCTCAGACTCAACCCTCTTATCTCGCTTGTATATCCTCTCCCAGTTGTGAGTGAAACAATCAAAGCATTTCTTCTTTATCTCTTGTCTCCACTCCCGAAGAGAATGCTTGAACTTTCCCTGGTATCCAAATAAAAATTCTCATCCTACGGGATTGTCTTCGATGTGGAAATATCTCTAAATAATAAAATTATAGTTAAGCATGGACAATTGACAGAATTAAAAATAATTAAGCTAAATATAAGAATTTACCCAACAATCTCGATATATACTCTCCAGGACATGAAATGGCTGCTCCCAAGCCTCGTAATAAGGATTCACATGATCACTCCTCCGTATCAAGCATCCAAGGTATGAGCTGAAGTTATTAGCCCATTGTCCGGTTGGAATCCCATTGTGTCCCCATCTCACAATTGCTCGAAAACCATCCGGTGGTAACTTTTTTAAAGTCACTTCCTTGGCGTCCTTTTTTCTGGTAAAGTTTTTCTCCTACAACAAAGAAAAAATAATAGATATATCAACACTTTTATTTAATCAATCTTAAGCTCTTAGAATTTACTAAAAAAGGAAGAAGAAAAATATTAAGGAAAAGAGAAACCTTAGAATATTATTGATCAAACTCACCAAATCTTTGTCTGATTTTATTTTTTGCATCAGATAAAATCTCATCAATCGCTGGGCCCCATACATCCAATCGGTTTTTTGCAAGCATGTATTTTTCTGTCTGCTTGAGTCTGTACCCCTCTGCACATGCTGGTAAGGGCCCACGCTCAATCCCGGGAATATATTCTCGAAGTATAACTGGAGGATCTGCATATAATGGTATGTGAGTCAGCTCATCCTCACCCTCACCTATTAAAATAAAAGAAATAAATTATCAGAGTGCATATATCATGAATAAAAATACTTAAGTTAAACTAAGTTATACCTGACATCTCTCCTGAACTCGGTGGCTCTTCCTCCGTGGATTGGTCTTGACTAGGGTTAGCTTCGAATAACCTCCTGTTAATATTTTTAGACATCTGCAAGTTGAATAAACATACAAATTAATAAAATATAGATGCAATTTGGCTTGGCGAAAAAAAAAACAATATGTATTGTTGCGTTACTAAATTTTTCATTTCACATCAAGTTTGTAGGCATCTGCAAGCTGAATATACAAAATAAGATATCCCATTTTTTAATTGTCAAAGATAAATGAACCTATTACTATATAAACCCTATATTCCACGCTAATCCCAAGCATTGGTTTCACCCCCACTTCACCCCCTCTAGTTACTGCTATTTCATGTCAGATGTCCCGCTTTCAGCACCAATTTTTGGCTTACCCTCTCTATCTCACTTGACATCCCTCTAGACTGTCGCAGTCCTCTCTCTTTTTTTTCTTCCTCTCAATACCTTATGTGGTTCTCTTCTTACAGGTTCAACTCGCAATCTCATTTTTCATGGGTTATCTCACTGCTTCATGACTTCATCACATCATCATAGAGGATCTTATGACCTCCCTCTACCATCTACCACTATTTGGTGGCAACTTCAGGCATTTCTTTAGAATTCATTTTCAATCAAGTTAGGTAATTATTAGAGCAACATATTAGTGATTGTACATTCAAAATATGTATAAGTGATAGCAGTGCAGACTTTGGTTAAGTGATTTAGTTTTCTAAAATAAAATTTAACAGTACTAATATAATGGTAAAACGGATTTCAATTTACTAAAATTCATCATTAAATATTTTAAAAGATTTTATTTTTTCGTAATTTAGATAAAAATTTAGATGATCATTTGAGGAACCAGTTTCTCTCTAATTGCTACTTTACTCTTGATTGAAGGGGCTAATTCAAAATAACTTAAGAATTGACAAATTTAATAGTAATTTCAATGATTTAAGGAACTAATTTCAATGGTTGAGTGACCTGATAGAAATTTTAATGATCACAGTGACACATAATACCTTGAGTGACTACAGAGGTGAAGTAACGACGGCGGTGGACGCGGCGACGACGGCCAAAGGGAGAGAAGCGATTGCTGTCGTGGAGGCAGAGGTCGTGGGCATCGCTATCATGGAGGCGGAGGTCGTCGACGTCGCTGTCGTGGAGTGGAGGTCGACGCTGGAACTGGTGGCGGAGGTCCTTTTAGGGGTAGTGTTTGTGGAGAGGGAGAGAGAGGAGATTTGGGAGCGGAGAGGTTGGGGGAGGCGAAGCTGAGGGAGCGGGCCGGGGTTTCTTCGATGGGAAAGAGCGGCGGCTAGGGCAAATTAACAGCGATAATGAAATTTTTGGAGGGATAAATCCCCCCAAAAATAATTCAACATCGCTGACGGGATCCCGTCAGCGATGTTGGACCACCCGTCAGCGATTTAAACATCGCTGATGAGAATGTTACATTGCTGACGGCTAAATCCTTGACGGCTATTGCCGTCAGGGATATAAACAACACCGACGGCTAGCTCCCGTCAGGGATGTTGCCGTCAGTAATACTACGAATTCTACTAGTGTAATATCCTCATGAGAATATAATTCTTGAGTCTTGATATAGCTTGAGTTTGAATGAAGCTTCTAATTGAATTTGGTATTCTTGAAATAATGTTGCTTCATCACTATGCCTCCTCCTCCTTTGGATATCATCGTTGTAGCGCATATTCCATCAAATCCTCCATTTATGGCACTAACATGCTTGATATATGAATTCACTATATATGCACTCAGTAAGCAATTAGTACCGATAATGGTGGTTGTAAAACATCATCAAAACATAAGGGCTAACACCATTATAATATTTGAATGAGGTATGATCTTAGAAAACCTACTCTAAAATTCATATAATTAAACCTAAGAATAATTTACCAATATACAGACACACTATCGCACCTTTAAGGCAACGATAACTACCATTTATAATAGAGTTGAGCAGTGGTTTTACGTTTGCAAAGGCTGCAATAAGAAAGTAGATAAAAGTGTTAATAATAAGTGTTCAGGTGATAAATATTGTAGAATCACCGATGATGCAGTACTAAGGTTAGGTGATATCCCTTCTTTATGAAATAAATCTATCAAAATTAAGTATTAATATTATAATCTAAAGCAAATTGGCAATGAAAAATATAATGTACTTAGTTCAGATCCTCATGAAAAATGACATAGGCAGAGCAAAAGTAACATTATGGCATAGCAGGAATTCTTATTGGATGCACAACAGAAAAATTCAGTATGGAGAAAAAGAGGTAGCTCCTAACATTATTTAAGTAATAAATTAAAAGCACAAAAAAATTTATATATATGAAATTAACATTTATTCTTATTGAAATAGAAAAAAAACCAAAGTCTGTATTGTCAGAAGTTTGTGTTGAACATAATAAATATATTCAACTTCTTTGTAAATTTAGACAAGAAGACAAAAGATGAATGAGTCTAAGGAGAGGTAACATGCTTCAGTCACATATCAAAATCGATGTAGACGATAAAGACACTACTCTAGAATTGCCCATGAAAAAGATAAAGATGAAGAAGGATTGATCTCGACTCAATAAAAAATAAAATAGAAGCAAGAAAAGATAATGCTTTGTGAATTATTATAGAATAGTTTTATTTTTTTAGTAAAATTAGGAATCATTAGAAAGGATTTTCATAAACTATTTTTAGTGTTTTCATATGCATATGTGGATGCTTTTATCATATAAAAGTGTACTAGAATTAGAATTAATCTTTACTTTATGATTTTTTTATTAACTATTTTTTGTTATTTTAGCCCACTTTAAATTAATCATCTTGGCTCGTTGGCTTTATTATTCATCTTTTTTTAATAATATTTTTTCAAGTGTTTTCACTTTCATAACACTATACTTCCTCAGGTCAAGCTCGGTTTTATGCCGATCCAAATGAAATTAAAATTTAAATTGAATTTAGATTATATTTATCTCCTGACAATTCAACTATCAACATAAAAATTTAAGTTGTGTGTAGCCTATTCAAACAAACATCAACTAAGTAAATAATCAAAGTGTAATCGAGGAGTAAATTTTAGTAAGAAAATAAACCAAACCACTAAATCAAAGTAAGAAAAAATTATCAAAGAGTAACCAAGGAATAAATTTTAGTAATAAAATAAACCAAAAATACCTAATCACAGTATTTAACCACGTACATTTCACGTGCATAAAATCTAGTTTAAATAAATATGTCACTAATAAACGTGTTTTATATTAATTGCAGGTTAATTAATAAAAAGCCCAAGAAGAACTCAATATCTAATCTCTCAAAAAGCCCAAGAAGTCCAAGTCCATATACAAGAGAAGATCAACCAAAGAACAAAATGACTAATTATCAATATCCGTATCAATAGCGATATCGATACTCATATCGATAGTGGTATCGATACCATTATCGATACCAAGTTTACTATTACGGATTGAAAGCTAAAATTGATTAACTTGGGAATCAAGTTTAATCCAATAGTTGATATTTGTTGTAATACTTTATAAATAGGGGTAGAGAGTGAGGGTTCAAGTGTAAAAAAAATGTATAAAAACTCCTTTTGGAGAAGAGAGTTATTCTTAATTGAGAAGACCTTTTAAAATTATAACTTTTTATTACAATTAAATAAAAAATAAAAGAATTTTTTACCTCTTAATATTTTTCTTTTCTTCTCTTTGTTTGGTCATGAAGATGAAGATAAGATGGAGATGAAAATCAAGATGAATATTTGCCTTCATCAAGAGGCTAGAACCCTCTTGGAATGTAAGTTTTTTCTTTTATCTTTTTATTTTCTTGTAATATTTTCTTTTCTTGCTTTAGATATTCAAGGGGCTAGAACCCTTTTGAATTGGATTTATTTTAATGCATGGTAGAGTAGATTTAATTTCAATGTCTTTATTTTCTTACACTTTTATTTTGTAGTATAGATTTAATTTTTTGCATAGTTAAGATTTTATTTTATTGCACTATTCACCTTGAGGCTATAACCCTCTTGGGATTAGTTTTTTTTCTTTTCTTTGATTCGCCTTAAGGCTACAACGCTCTAGGGAATTAACTTTTTTTAAAATGTGAAACTAATACTTGTGGGAACTCTAGAAATTGCATGAAACTAACTTTATTTATTTTATAATTTGTTAATCATTCTCTTATGCTTAAAATGATCATGTTTAGGATAATCAACTAAAGAACTAATTAGTAAAACTAATTCTAGAATTACTATTTAGTTGTTATTCTTTTTATGAGTATTAATTTTACTTGATTGATAATTTAATAGGTTATGCTTTCCTTAAGTAGTTTGATAGTCTATACTTAATAAATCTAAAGTAGAATGTGATTAAAAGAGAATGGTTCATATTTTATAAGTGAGATTAGGTAGTGAATTCAATTCTAGGTTTCTCATATCTCTAATTGAAACCTCTATCTTTTACTTTCTAAATTCCCCTTATTTCTTTCATCTTTTTTTCTTCCCTTTTGTTAGTTTTATTTACATTCACTCTTTATCATATTCACTCTTTATCTCTCCACTCTCAATCTCGTTTTGTTTTTATTTACATACAATCACTCTCTCTCTTTATCTCTCCACAATCACATTCATCACTCCTAATTGTCACACACAACATAAAATCGATTTTGATTTTCTCCGACAAACACCTTCCTCGTGGGATTTATAACTTTTTATATTATAACTTGATAGCTATACACTTGCAACTTTTAGATGTATACATTTATACCCTATCAAGTTTTTGGCGTCGTTATCGGGGAAGGTGCTTATAAGTAGGATTTTATTTATTTTGGCTCTTTAATTTGTGTGTTTTATTGTTAATGAACCACTTTGAGATTGAAGATTAAGGATTGGAGATCAATAATTTGAAGATTTACTTGTGGTAACTCTTCTTTCTAGTAATTTCAATTCCACCCATTTAGTTAGTTTCTCATAATTAAAGACAAATATGATCTAAAAAGTAAAAAAGATTTGTATTTTGTAAACCATAATAAAATTCACCCTCCAGTTGGATATTTACTAACAAGATAATAAATTCAAACAATAGCTCTCTCTTACATTTGTGTAATTATTAACCTTAATAAAAAAATAAAAAATATTTTATTTTTCCATCCTTTTGTAGTTGCTTTTAATTCCTAGGGTATCATTGCATATAATAGTAAGAATTCACCAAAGTGATTTGAGCATCTTGATTTGACACTCACTTAAAAATATTCTTAATGACAATACCCCTTAATCAAGATAAAGGTGAGATATTTCATTACCCTTTTCTTACCCCACAAATCACTAATTCCTTACAACACAAACCTAAGCATCTTAAAACTCATTAGACGTTGGTCCATAAGGACTCGAGCTCATTAAGGAACAAGAAATGCTTAAGTGAACTGGTTTAAGTTTACTTGAATCCGTTTGTGTCTAAGGAAAGGTTTAGGAGTTGTGTAAAGCGCTCTGTAAGGAACGATGTATTTAATTAATCTTTGATCTCCCTCTAGTACTATCCTTACTTGACATACTGGCCGAGTAAACTTTAATCTTTTTACTAAGGAAGTTTTTAGTTAGGAGTTGGTTTAACTGAGTTTAGGCTTAACCCTAGAATTTGGAGCGATTGACACAAGTGGTTGCTTTTGATTTGCTTTTGTTAGGTTTTTCTTTTATCTTTCTCCTCCTTCTCATTATCTTTAAAAAAAATTAGTTTTATTTAAATAAAAAAACTAACTTTTGTTTTTCTTAGAAATTTTTAATTGAATAAATTAAAAAATAAAAAGAATTTGCCTTGGTGTATGCAAGGTTGGATTAGGGATAATACTAATCGTTTAATCCATTTTGAACCAATTTTCGAAGAAATGGATAATCATATTCCGCCAGTTCTTCAAGATATGTGTTATCCAACTAGGAATGCAACCTCATCTTACATTAAGCTACTTGAAGTCAATGGAACTAATTTTGGGCTTAGGCCACATTACATAAACATGCTTCCAAAATTCTTAGGAAACGAAACCGAAGACGCTTATATCTTTTTCTTCGAGTTTGAGGAAGTTTGTCTTATTATTAAGATTAGGGAACTATTTGAGGATGTGATCAAGCTTTGATTTATTCCATTTGCTTTTAAGGACAAAGCCAAGAAATGGCTATATAGTAAAACGCCCCTTATTTCACACATGACTACAGTCCAAGGTGAATCCAAAGAGGTCAAACCTGTCATGCACCCAACACTGTGCATAAACATGTTTCACTTTCATCAATGATATCACTCTAGCAGATATTGGATGTAAAGAAGTAAGAGTACATGCAGATATAACAAAGATGAGCTGACAAGGAAACACAATGTAAAGAAGTGATATCTAATAGTAACTATAAGTTATCCCAACAAACGAAAAGAGAATACATCTGATAAACTAAAATAAGAACAATGAGTCTCTAACATATAAAAGTTAACTGAACAGTACTAAGTGTAGGGTCCAAAAATATATAATTGATTCTTGTTTTAAGAATGGATTCTATCACTTGGTAAGAATCACTTACAATCGCTCACTCTCGAGTACAGAGGAAGAGAAGGTTAAGTTGACTTCTCTTTTATTTAATATGGTTCTATGTCGCGAAAGCATGCCTCAGTCGATGCTTGAGTCGAGCTTGCTTCCCGTTGACGATCAGAACAAGATCGCGAAGGCTTCCGACGACGGCTTAGGCTTCAAGAACCGAGGTTCGGGTCTTAGGCTTGTGCACAAAAGCTTTGCTTAGAATTCCCAATGATCCAAAAGTTTGACTCAAGTTGCCAGTTGATCTCCTCTGTCGGACTCTTCATAGCTGCTGGAGGCTATTTATAGGCCTTTTTAGCATGTAACCGAAGCACTAATCATGGGGTTGAGGGTCGTAACTGCCTCCCCGAATTTGGCCTATGTTGGTTGACTGGGTCTTCAAGACTATTACGACTAAATTTCATTTAATATGACGAGCCTCACTATGTGACGAGGTTTGTCTTTGACTGAGACGAGGTTTGCCATTGTGATGAACCTTATCATATTTGAGTGAGCTTCGACAATCTTTTGTCTCTTAACATTTTTAGCACCTATAAGGCCAAATGATTAGCCGATGATAATGATTTGTGAGGATCAATGAGAATGGAGGAGAGATATGCTTTTTGACTAGCCTCTGAATCTCTCTCTCTTTTTTTTCTCCATAGCAAAGACCTTTCCTCCGCCTCCTCCCCTTTTGTTTCATGTTGACCATGCCTATTTATAGGCTTGAGAGCATTATAGAGTGAGTTAATGGGTTTTAACTCCCCTTAAAATAAGGGAGTTAGTGGTCATTAACTCCCATTTAAATGGGTGAGTTAGTAGTCATTAACTCTCATTATATGGGTGAGTTATTGGTTATTAACCCTCCTTAAATGTAGCCTCTGAAAATGGTGACAGACAAGGTTCGTCAATAACGGCTATGCACGAGGTTCATCAATAATGGCAACGACGAACTTCATCTTCAATGACGAACTTTATTTCTGGACGAACTTCATCTTCGATGACGAACTTTGTTTCTGATGAACTTTGTCTTCAATGACGAACTTCATTTCTGGTGAACTTCGTCTTCAATAACAAACTTCGTTTATGGGTGAACTTCGTCTTCAATGATGAAGTTCGTCTTCTGAGGGGTGAGGTGTTGTTTATCTTATTTAGCTGAGACAAACTTCATGAATTGAGGCTGAGGTTCGTCGTTGTGATGACCCTCGCCGTGCTTGTAGTGAGGTTTGACCCTTCTTCATTTCTCGACATTTTTTAGTGTCTACTAGGACCCCTTCAAAGTTTTCAGACCAAAATTAAGTTGTATGGGTCTGAAATACTTTGAACTCTCTTGGTTGTGGCGAGCTTGGTCTGCACAACGAGCTTGGCCTCTTAGCAAGCTTCGATGCTTCGGGGTGAACCTCGTGGTTCCAGACGAAGTTTATCGTTTATGGGCGAGTTTCGTCAGACCTACGTGGGACTGACAATTACATCCATCAGTATTAAATGCTAAGCGCTTTCATCATTGCACTTTTTAGGCCCTGATTGAGTTACAAGGATGCTCTTGCTGAGATACAAGCCAAGCTAGCGGCAGCAGAAAATGACTTGAAGGCGGTTGTAGAGGTGCAGCACACACTTGTGGCTGAGCAGAAGGAACAACAAACGTCACTTCGGGCTGAGCTCGATGAATTACCATGAACAACATGACGATTTCCTCTAATGATAAGTTGCAAAAGAAAGCATTAGAAGAGACCGAAGCGGAGCATAAGAGGTCGTTGGACGAACTTGCAAAAGAACTCCATAATGCCGTTCAATTCTTCTAAGCTCAGATTATGTAGCCCAACTCTTGTCTCTGTCTTGATTATCTCATGAATAAAATCACCACTTTATCCATCAATTATTTATATTTTTCTTTTGTTTGCACAATTAATAATCAGGACTTAGGATTTTTAGCAAACCCTCAGCTATCAACGGACTTGACGTGTCTTTACCAACTTTCATTTGAGTTGGACTAGCCATACTTTTTCCCTTAGCATGGTAAGTTGTTGAGAATTTTCTCTTAGACTTAATACTAAGATTTCTTCTCTATCCTTAGCTGTTCAAGGCGTTGGATTAAGTGTTAGAGTTTGGTTGTGTCGTTCAGTATAACAACTCAACCTGGTATTTTGAAATCGAGGCTCATCGCATGGTAGGCCGACTGGGATAATATGGTATCATTGATGAATAGTGACTCATCGCATGGTAGGTCACTATTTGGAAATAAGAGGGAAGATAGGGGCTCATTGTTTGGTAGGCCACTATCAACGAACAACATCATTTGTAGGAATGACGGTGTGGATGTAATCAAGTCGTTCAGTGACGTGGACGTATAACGACTGTGATTAGAATAACGACACATCGTATGGTAGGCCACTATTTTTTATCATTCTAAGGAGATAGAATGTTCGAAAAAGATCAGATAGTGAATCATCGCATGGTAGATCACTATCCTGATCGAAAGACAAGTAGGGGCTCATCACATGGTAGGCCGCAACTTGACAAAGTATTCTAAAAAGGGATGGACTATCAGAGATAACCATTAACATGATAGTATTTTGTGGCCCCACCATCCTATTGAAGAGGATTGGTGCGTGAATTTGGAGGAAGTTGACTATCAGAGGTAATCATTAACATGATAGTTTTATTGTGGACCCGACATCCTGTTGAAGAGAATTGGTGGGAGATTTTGGAGGATGGTGAGGAATGAAATTATTACCTTAGTTCGTATCGTGGAGATTTGAAGAAAGTCTAGGGATAATACCTCTTCAGAAATTTGTCATTGATTGGCATCATGATCTTATCGCCGTCTTAGTTAATTAGGTGATATGCTCCGTTTGAATAGACAGTCTCCACTACAAATGGTCCTTCCTATTTTGATTTGAACTTTCCTTTCTTTTTGGAGTTTGAGATCATTGGGCGTCAAACGGCGAGGACCAGGTCACCTTCCTTGAAGATGCGATATCAGACTTTCTTGTCAAACGCCTTGGAAATTTGAACTTGATAGAACTCGATATGTTGCAGAGCTTGTAAACGCTTCTCATCTAATGCCTCAAGTTCTTCAAGTCGTCGGTGATGACTTTCTTAGGTTGTCATATTCATTGCGAGTGCTATTCGAAGAGACATAATTTGAACTTTGAGTGGCAAAACAGCTTCACAGCCATATACCAAGGAATATGGAGTAGCACCTGTAGGCGTACGAACCGTTGTACGATATGCCCATAAACTTTGACCCAGCTTATCATCCCAGTCTTGTTTGTGTGCAGAGACTACTTTAATGAGAATTTTGATGATGGTTTTGTTAAAAGCTTTAGCTTATCCGTTCGTAGCAGGGTTATAGGTTGTTGATGCCAAGTTCCTGATCCTAAATTTATCACATAATTTTGTGAAAGCATGACTGACAAACTGGGGACCATTGTCATGAATGATGCGCCTTGGGATTCCATATCTATATATGATGTGATGTTGGATGAATTTAATCACATTACTCGTTTTGACCAATCTTAATAGGACTGCTTCAACCCATTTGGAAAAGTAGTCGGTTATGTCTAATATGAAGCGATGTCCCTTTGAAGACGACGGGGATATTGGACCAATAATATCCATACCCCATATCTCGAATGGCTATAATGTAGCTAACGGGTGTAAATGCTCTGGCGGCTGGTGCATGTAGTTAGCATGTACCTGGCAGGCGTGACATCGTTTGGCATAAGCAACAATGTCCCTAACCATGTTTGGCCAATAGTAGCCTAATCTGCATAGTCGGTCCCACAATTTGGGCCCAAGTTAGTGAGCTCCACAGATGCCATCATGGGCTTCTTTGAGAACTTCTCATGCTTCTTTGCTTGATAAGTAGCAAAGTAGCAATCCATCATATGACCTTCAGTATAAGGTTTGTGACTAGGAGTCATAATAGAATCTTGGTACTCGTCCGCGAACAGATTCTTTCTTTGATGTCTTTGGCCAGTAAGCCATACAAGACATAATCGATGATTGGAAATCACCAATCTCTAGGTTCAAGAGGTTCCGGCGCTTTGTCAACCGCGTTAACTTGCAGTGCGTACTTGGGTCGGAATAACTGTCTGCTAGATACAGTGACTTGCTGGGTAGCTCCTTCAGGTAGAGCTAGTGTAGCTGCTAGTGATACCAATGCGTCGGTATATGTATTCTTGAGGCGAGGCACATAATTAATGTAGAAGCCTTTAAAGGAGTTGGCCAGCATAATGGCTACAATATGATAGGGGATGAGATCTTCATTTCTAACTTCATATTCCCCTTTTAGCTGATTGACGATGAGCTGTGAATCGCTGTATGCCTCCAGTTGTTCTACCCCTAGCTTCTTAGCTATGTTGAGGCCAATCAACAAAGCATTGTATTCGGCCACATTATTGAAACATGGCTCTGTTAGAGAGACTACTCATGGTAGTACGTGGTTTTGAGGGGAAATCAAAACTACCCCCACCCAGCAACAACAGGGTCACTAGGGTTTGCTCTTGCCACGCCATCAAAGTATAACTACCATACTTATTCCCTCGGCACTATATTAGCTTCATACGTCTCATCAGGCATATCTTGGTACAAGAAGACTTTCCCGCCTAATGGGTGGTTGACCATAATATCGCAAATAGCCTGACCCTTCACTGCCTTTTGAGGTTTGAAGTGAATATCATATTGGAACAGCAACATTGCCCATCTTGCAAGTCGCCAGTTCAGTGCACCAGGCTGTGTCATGAATACCTGTATGGGATTGATCTGAGAGATGATATGTATTGTTTGTCCAACCAAGTAATATCGCATCTTTTGGACTGTGAAGACCAGAGCCAAGCATTCCTTCTCAATGGGAGTATACCGATGTTCAGCTCATGATAAAGTCCTACTGAGATAGTAGACAGTCTGCTCGTGGCCATTATCATCGTCTTGCACTAAAAGTCCTGCTAAGGCTTGCCATGTAGCTCGAATGTATATCAGAAATGGCCTTCCTGATTTTGGTGTGACTAACACTAGTGGATTAGAGAAATATGATTTAATCTCTTCGAATGCTTTCTAGCAAGATTCATCCCACACGAAGGATACCTCTTTCTTCATAAGCTTTGAGAATGGCTGGCTCTTGCCTAATAGGTTGGAGATGAACCTACAGATCTACGCCAAACGCCCCTGTAGACTACGAAATTCCTTAAGGATTTTAGGAGGCGGAAGCTCTTGAATAGCTTTGACTTTATCCGGGTCAAGGCGAATTCCGTTAGCTGTGACTACGAACCCAAAGAATTTACCGCTGGCTATTCCTAAGAATGATTTGGTCAGATTCATCTTTAATTGATGCGCCCTCATGAGATCGAACATCATTTTTAAGTCATGTAAATGATCTCCCTTGTCACGACTTTTGATAACTAGGTCATCAACATAACATTCCACAGTCTTCCTTAAATGTTCTCGGAAAATAGTGATCATGACACGTTGATATGTAGCGTCAACATTCTTCAATCCGAAGGGCATTACTGTGTAACAGTATATCCCTGAAGGTGTTCGAAAAGAAGTATGCTTCTCATCGTCAGGATACATCTTAATTTGGTTGTACCCTGAGAATCCATCCTTGAAGGATATTCTTTCAAACTCGCACGTATTATCAATAATGACATCCATGACGTGTAACGAAAAATCGTCTTTTAAGCATGCCGAGTTTAAATCTCGGAAGTCGATACATACTCGAATCTTCCCCTTCTTTTTTAGAACAAGGACGATGTTGGCCACCCAATCAAGATGTTGCTCCT
This sequence comes from Asparagus kiusianus, assembly GCA_022839385.1. Taxonomy (NCBI): domain Eukaryota; kingdom Viridiplantae; phylum Streptophyta; class Magnoliopsida; order Asparagales; family Asparagaceae; genus Asparagus; species Asparagus kiusianus. The sequence goes on along the minus strand of BQKN01060782.1, from coordinate 100,506 downwards.
CACGGATAAATCCTGAATTAATGAGTTTTTTGACCTCAACTTCAATAGCCTCCATGATTTGGGGACGGAATCGTTGTTGTTGTTGTTTGACGGGTTTAGCATCTGATATGATGTTAAGGCGATGCATAGCTACTTGAGGATCAAGACCAGACATATCCTCATAATTTTAGGCAAAACCATCAATGTATTCCCGCACAAGAGTAATGAGGTCTTCCTTCTCTTGAGATGACAGACTGTCACTTATGAATATGGGTTTTGGGTTAGACTCGTCTCCCATGTTCACCTGAATCACCTTGTCATCTGTAGGAGGTTCACGCTGCTCAAAGCGATATTCCCATTGCATGCTGAACTATCGACTCAGTGGATCATCAAATAAAGGAAAATGATCATCCTCTTGATTTTCAATCGGAAGGGCTGAGGTCATACTAGCCATGAGCGCTTTGAATAGTACTCCTGTACTGGTGTCAGAATCCCAGTAATTTGACTCGGAGGATGAGCTAGTGGAGTTATCCTTTGACCCTCCGTTGGTTCTGAAACCCATGTTAAAGGTGGCCATTCATACCCCAACCCCTTACAAGTTTTATGATAGTAATCGTCAGGTTTCCCTTCCGGACCATAGGCAGATTTAGGAGGTGTCCTTCGTCCTTTGCCAAAATTCAAACCTTCTTTGCGGGTGAAGTCGTATCCTATTTTCCTCATAAGATATTGCGCTGTTAGTGCGAAGATAAGAATTGAGGATCTCTTTCTTCTTTTTCAGATTCTTCCCAAAGGGTTTGTAGTGGACCTTCAGTTTGCCCAAAGATGATGTCCTTTTGACCATTATTCTTGACTGGTGCTACGAAGATTACTTGTGAAGATTCGACTTGCTGCCGACTTGTCACGAAAGATGATTGGATCAGCATGTGCAAAGCAGGTTCAGCATATAGTCATGGAAAGGGATCTGATATTCTGGTTTGAGATTTCTTGAACCGAAACTAGATGTGAAGATCCTCCCACACAAAGTCATGGGCATGTTATTATATTCTGGTGTACCAGGCTGTAATGTAGAGGCTAAGTGGAAATAATCTGGTACATCAGTCGGTGGTTCTGCAAGATCAAGGGTAGCACGGATAGTGGGAAGATAAAAAACAACCCTAACACCCCTCACTAAAGAAAAAACAAAAAATTCTCTATCTGGATCAATTTCCCATCTAAAATAGAACTCATGGACTAATGAAATGTTTGCTTTCTCTAGGGGTTTAGTCATCATGCCTCGAAGACCTATTGCAGTTAACATGGTGAGTGTAGATTGATATGTCTGTAGTGCACTAATCTGAAATCCTCTCTTAAAGTGAACATTTAGACCTACAACTCTGGCTAAAATTGTGGGTTTAACTATGTTGGTATCAGAAGGTTCTTGAGAAGATGATGAACTAGCTCGGGATCTCTTTCTGGGGGGTAGAAAAAGAAAGAAAAGGAAAAATGATATTTTAATAACAAAATTCAAAAAATAATTTTCTTTTATTTAGAATTTATCTCAAATTATTCAACATGAGTTAATTTCAAGTTATCAAAATTTTGTTTTGTTAATAAATTTCCTCAAAATTATTCTTTTAAAACAAAAATGTCAAAATTTTGATACCTTAATTAGTGAAATTTTTTTTATCATAACAAATTTTCAAATGTGAAAAGTGTGCCCAATTCAAACTTCAATTTGACCAATTATTCACCTTTTACACAAGTTAAAATTTGAATTTTTGAATTTTCAAAATTTACACGAAACACCTCAAATTCAAGTTTCATACTTTGCATAAACCTCCTCCCAAACTTTAACTTCAATTGGAATTTATTTGTAAATCAATCACTCTTCACCCAAATTGAAGGTCTGAATTTTTTTGCACAAAACCACCAAGAATTTTCGGATTTGCATAAACCCCCCAAATTGAAATTTCAATTTTGCACAAAACACCTCTAAAAAATTAGATTTTGTACAACATATTCTCAATTTGAAATCACTCACCCAATTAAATGTTAGAAATTATGTGTTTTTGCACAAAACCCCTAAGATTTTTTGGATTTGCATAAACCCCCAAAATTTTTGGATTTTGTTCAAAATCCTCAATTTAAACCCTAAATTTGTTAAATTAATCATGAATCAACATAAAATATGATAATAATTCACAACTACTCATGATTTAACCACTAGATCATCCATGTATACATTCAAAAATAAAAAAGGAATGAAATTATAAGATCAAGTGGAGATTATACATTGGGGAGATGTGGAAGAAGTGGAAGAAGCCCAAAAATAGTGGAAAAAAAATTCCTCCAATAGATCCAATCCTCTTGAGAGTGAAATTAGGGTTTTAAAGAGAGGGGAAATCGGGTTTGGGAAGAAGAATAATTGAAGGAGGCTGCTGGCTACGATTTTGAGGCAGCAGGCATCGATGCGGGCATCGATGTCGAAGGTGCTGGCGTTTGGACCAATCGGCCCAAACATGATTTTTTTTCTTTTTCTTTTGGGCTAGTGAATATGGGCCGAACTTATTATATTTAAATATATATTTTCTTTTTCTTTTTAAAGCCCATGTTACTTATTCAAAGTTTGTTTTGTTTTGTTTCGTTTTTTTAAGCGAACGACAAACATGAGAAAATGTGTATATATATTTATATCTTTTTCTTTTTCTTCTTCTTATTTTTTTAATATTTTTTTACAAATAATGTGGTTCATGGAGAACCAACACCTCCTCCTCTCCGAGTGTAAAAAATTCTAAAAATGGTTTTAGATGTTGACCATTTATTTTTAAAATGTCACCATTTTTAGGATTTTCTATCTCAACAACCCCATGCGAGAAAACTTGTTTGACAATAAATGGATCTATCCATCTTGATCTTAATTTTCTAGGAAAAAAATGTAATTGAATTGTATAGTAAAACTTTTTGTCCCGGAGAGAAATTTTTTCGTAAAATTGATTTGTCATGAAAATCTTGGTTTTCTCTTTGTAAATTTTTGAGTTAAAATATGCATCGTTTCGAATTTCTTCTAACTCATTTATTTGGAGCAATCTATTTTTACTTGCCGAGTCTAAGTCGAAATCAACTGTTTGATAGCCCACATTGCTCGGTGTTCCAACTCCACTAGTAGATGACAAGCTTTCCCAAACACGAGCCTGTATGGTGACATCCCCAGATTTGCTTTGAATGCTGTCTGATATGCCCACAGAGCATCACACAATTTTACAGACCAATCTTTTCTGTTATGATTAACTATTTTTTCTAAGATTTAATTGATTTGCCTATTTGTGACCTCTACTTGACCACTGGTTTGGGGGTGATAAGGAGTTGACAATTTATGTGTGATTGAATATTTCCTCATCAAAGCCTCAAAAGAATGGTTACAGAAATGTGTACCGTTGTCGCTAATGATCGATCGGGGCACTTCAAAACGTTCAAAAACATTCTCCTTTAGAAACTTGACAACAACCTTGTTGTCATTAGTTTTGCAAGCTACCGCCTCAACCCATTTTGACATGTATTCGACAGCTACTAGAATGTAAATATTTCCAAAGGAATTTAAAAATGGACCCATGAAATCAATACCCCACAAATCAAAGAGTTCAACAGATAAGATGAATTGTAAGGGCATCATATTTCTTCTAGTGACTTTCCCTAAAAGCTGATAGCAGTTACAAGTTTTACAAAACTCGTATGAATCTTTGAAAAGAGTGGGCCAGTATAGCCCACATTAGAGAATTTTTAAGCTATTTTTCTTGGGCCAAAACGGCCCCCACATGCTTGCTCATGACAAAAGGATAGAACACTCCTAGTTTCTTCAGTGGGAACACACCTCCTAAAGATCTGATCCGGATAGTATTTGAACAGATATGGATCATCCCAGTAAAAGTATTTTACCTAGAGAGGAAATGAGATCTATCCTGTTTAGACCAATGAGAGGGAATCTATTTCATGACTAAGTAATTCATAATGTCGGCAAACAATGGAACATATTGGATTTGTAGGAGTTGTTTATTTGGAAAATGTTCGTTGATTGGGATGGTTGATGTTGGTGCATTCGGGAGTCTAGAGAGGTGATCTGCTACGGGGTTTTCTGCTCCTCTTCTGTCAAGAATTTGAATATCAAACTCTTGAAGTAGGAGAATTCATCTAATGAGCCGTGCTTTAGCATCCATTTTGGTCAAAAGATACTTTAGTGCGACATGATCTGTGAAAACTTTGGTTAAAGACCCGATGAGGTAGAACCTAAATTTTTCTTAGGCAAAGACTACAGCTAAAAACTCTTTTTCCGTGACAGAGTAATTTTACTGGGCATCATTCAGAGGCCTACTGGCGTAGTATATCACATGTGGTTTTCTATCAAACCGTTGTCCTAAAACAACACAAATTGCAGAATCCGATGCATTACACATCAGTTTGAAGGGTAAGGTCCAGTCTGGTGCATGAATAATAGGAGCTGTGGTTAGCTCATTTTCAGAAATTCAAAAGCTTTGAGGCATTCGGGAGAGAAGACAAATGATGTATCCTTGGCTAAGAGATTGGTCAAAGGTCTAGTAATTTTGCTAAAATATTTGATGAAACATCGGTAAAAACCAGCATGACCAAGAAATGATCTGACATCTTTGACAGTTTTAGGAGGAGGAAGGTTAGAAATGAGATCTACCTTAGCTTTGTCTACTTCGATTCCCCTGTTGGAAACTACATATCCTAAGACAATGCCCTCTCTTGACCATGAAGTGACATTTCTCCCAATTGAGAGTAAGATTTTTCTCCCTACATCGTTCTAGGACCAGTTTAAGATGATGCAAACATTGGAAAAATATATCACCAAAAATGGAAAAATCGTCCATAAAAACTTCTAAAAATCTCTCTACCATGTCGGAAAAAATACTGATCATGCAACGTTGGAATGTGGCAGGTGCGTTACGCAGCCCAAAAGGCATGCGCCGGTATGCGAATGTTCCATACGGGCAAGTGAAGGTCGTTTTCTCTTGATCCTTAGGAGCGATAGACATTTGATTGTAACCTGAATATCCATCCAAGAAACAATAGAACTCGTATCCTACTAAGCATTCTAACATTTGGTCAATGAATGGGAGAGGGAAGTGATCTTTTCGAGTGGCTAAGTTGAGTTTTCGGTAGTCAATGCAAACTCTCCATCCAGTTTGGATCCGAGTAGGAATCAGCTCATTAGCCTCATTTTGGATCACGGTGATCCCAGATTTCTTTGGAATAACTTGGACCAGACTCATCCATGAACTATCAGAAATGGGATAAATGATCCCATGATCGAGATATTTCAGAATGTCTTTCCTAATAGCTTCTTTCATTACTGGGTTTAACCTACGTTGAGGATCTCTAGTAGGTTTGGCGTTATCTATCAAATGGATTCGGTATTGAACAATGGTTGGACTAATAATCCCTTTGATATCAGCCATGGTCAATCCTATGGCTTCCCTATTCTCTCTTAAAACATCTAAGAGAGCTTCCTTTTGACCGGTAGTCAAGTCAGAAGAAATGATAACTGGTAAAGTCTTGCTCTTCCCTAAGTAGGCATACTCTAGATTTTTAGGTAGAGGTTGGAGCTCTAACTTAGGGGGTTCCTCTACAAATGGGCGAAGTTGGACTCGGGGTTCTATCTCCAAAGGTTCTCGTCGCCAGCCAATTGCAGATACATGATTGACCAGCGGATCTAACTCTATTTCATCCTCAAAAGACTCTTCAAACACTAAGTCAGATACACAGGAATCTGACTCACACTCTCCCTCTTGTTGCTCACTGGATATTCCCTGAATGAATTTCACTTCCATGGGTTGATTAGATGGATCACTAGGCTGCCTTCATAAGTTGAAGATATTGAGGTCAACAGTCATGTTTCAAAAAGATAGTTTCATCTAACCCGTCCTACAATTGATCAAAGCATTTGAGGTGGCTAAGAACGGTCTTCCTAGAATGACTAGGATTTGAGTTTTGAGATTGGAAACGGGTTGTGTTTCTAAGACAATAAAATCAATAGGAAAAATGAACTCTCCTACCTTGATCAAAACATCCTCTACACCTCCTTTGGGAATTTATACGGATCTATCAGCTAATTGTGGAGTACGTGCATCTGGTCGGTTTAAGTTCTCCTACACCTAGCTGTTGATAGACTGAATAATGAAGGAGGTTGATGCTGGCTCTAAAGTCTAAAAGTACCTTATCAATGTGAGTATTACCTATGATACATGGAATTGTGGAACAACCAAGGTCCTTGTACTTTAACGGCATGGGTTTTGAAAAAATTTCACTGAGGTTGGCAGCTAAGAAGACTTTCTTGGGGACATTGGTGGTTCTTTTCTTAGTGCATAAGTCTTTCAAGAACTTTGCATAACAGGGAATTTGTTCAATTGCGTCTAAAAGAGGGATATTGATCTTGACCTGTTTAAAAGTTTCTAGGATTTTCTCAACATGTGGGGAGTTTTTCCTACGTTTGAGACTGTCTGGAAAAGGAGCAACGGGCCTATACCTATCTAGATCAGGCTCAATCTTATGTTTAGCTTCTTGGTCATCGGAAGGAATTACTCCGTCAGAAGGAGTGTGTTGGATGGGAGAAGAGGTTTGGTCCGTTGGCATTCTAACTTGGTTGTCTATCTGTTTTCCCGATCACAAAGTGTGAACTGCATTCCCATGGGTTGGTTGGGTTGAACTGGATCTATTGTCTTTAGGGTTAGCAACAGGTTGACTTGGAAATTTTCCTTTCTCTCTCTCGCTCACGGCAGTGGCTAGTTTCCCAATTTGGGTTTCTAACTAGGCTATGGCTTGAGTGTTCGAGTTGAGCACTTGGTCGGTTGTTTGCATGAATGAATTTAGAATAGTGGATGACTGAGTCAACATGTTGGTGGTTTGTGTAGAAGCTTTGATCATAGCCTCTAAACCCTTTTCTAAGACACTTAGACGTTTGTCATGAACAGAATTTGAAGGATTCACAGGCTGATGAGGATGAGGATGTTGGGTTGGAAAAGATAGGTTACCTTGTTGAAAATTGTTTGGTGAGTTGAACGGAACTGTGTTTGCCCTAGGAAATTGTTGGTTTGAAGTGGGATTTGCCAATGATGAAAGAAGCCGTTAGGAAAGACATTCTGAAATGTCTCAATCATGGGATCATTTATCCCATTTCTGATAGTTCATAGGTGAGTCCGGTCCAAGTTGTTCCAAAGAAATCTGGGATCACCGTGATCCAAAATGAGGCTAATGAGCTGATTCCCACTCGAATCCAAACTGGATGGCGAGTTTGTATTGACTACAGAAAACTCAACGTAGCCACTCGGAAAGATCACTTCCCTCTTCCTTTCATTGACCAAATGTTAGAGAGTTTAGCAGGACACGAGTTCTATTGTTTCCTGGATGGATATTCAGGTTATAATCAAACCCTATCGCTCTAGAAGATCAGGAGAAAACCACCTTCACTTGCCCGTATGGAACATTCGCATACCGACGCATGCCTTTTGGTCTGTACAACGCACCGGCCACATTCCAACGTTGCATGATCAGTATTTTTTCCGACATGGTAGAGCGATTTCTCAAAATTTTCATGGACGACTTTTCCATCTTTGATGACACATTTTTCTAATGTTTGCATCATCTTAAACTGGTCCTAGAACGGTGTAGGGAGAAAAATCTGACTCTCAATTGGGAGAAATGTCATTTCATGGTCAAACAAGGCATTGTCTTAGGACATGTAGTTTCTAATTGGGGAATCAAAGTGGACAAAGCTAAGATAGATCTCATTTCCAATCTCCCTTCTCCCAAAACTGTCAAAGATGTCAGATCATTTCTTGGTAATGCTGGTTTTTACCGACGTTTCATCAAAGATTTCAGCAAAATTGCTAGACCCTTGACCAATCTCTTAGCCAAGGATACATCATTTGTCTTATCTCCCGACTGTCTCAAAGCTTTTGAATATCTAAAAAAAGAGCTAACCATAGCTCCTATCATTCATGCACCGGACTGGACCTTACCCTTCAAACTGATGTGTGATGCATCTGATTCTGCGATTGGTGCTATTTTAGGACAATGGTTTGATGGAAAACCGCATGTGATCTACTACGCCAGTAGGACTCTGAATGATGCCCAGAAAAATTACTCTGTCACAGAAAAAGAGTTTTTAGTTGTAGTCTTTGCCTTAGAAAATTTCAGGTCCTACCTCATCGGTTCCTTAACCAAAGTTTTCACAGACCATGCCACACTAAAGTATCTTTTGACCAAAAAGGATGCTAAAGCACGGCTCATTAGATGGATTCTCCTACTTCAAGAGTTTGACATTCAAATTCTTGACAGAAGGGGAACAGAGAACCCCGTAGCAGATCACCTCTCTCGACTCCCAAATGCACCAACATCAACCGTCCCGATCAATGAACACTTTCCAGATGAACAACTCTTAGAAATCTAATCTGTTCCATGGTTCGCCGACATTATGAACTATATAGTCATGAACCAGATCCCTTCTCATTGGTCCAAACAGGATAGATCCCGTTTTCTCTCCCAAGTAAAATACTTTTACTGGGATGATCCATATCTGTTCAAATACTGTCCTGATCAGATCTTTAGGAGGTGTGTTCCCACTGAAGAAACTAGGAGTGTTCGATCCTTTTGTCATGAGCAAGCATGTGGGGGCCACTTTGGCCCAAGAAAAACAGCTAAAAAAAATTCTCCAATCTGGTCTATACTGGTCCACTCTTTTCAAGGATTCATACGAGTTTTGCAAAACCTGTAACCGCTGTCAGCTTTTAGGGAAGGTCACTAGAAGAAATATGATGCCCTTACAACCCATCTTATCTGTGGAACTTTTTGGTCTATGGGGTATCGATTTCATGGGACCATTTCTAAATTCCTTTGGAAATGTTTACATTCTAGTAGCCGTTGAATACATGTCAAAATGGGTTGAGGCGGTAGTTTGCAAAACTAATGACAACAAGGTCGTTGTCAAGTTTTTGAAAGAGAACATTTTTGCACGGTTTGGAGTACCCCGAGCGATCATCAGTGATAACGGTACACATTTCTGTAACCGTTCTTTTGAGGCTTTGATGAGAAAATATTCAATCACACACAAATTGTTAACTCTTTATCAACCCCAAACCAGTGGACAAGTAGAGGTCACAAACAGGCAGATCAAACAAATCTTAGAAAAAACAGTTAATCATAACAAAAAAGATTGGTCTGTAAAGTTATGTGATGCTCTTTGGGCATATAGAACAGCTTTCAAGTTAATTTGGGGATATCACCATACAGACTAGTGTTTGGGAAAGCCTGCCACCTACCAGTGGAGTTGGAGCATCGAGCAATGTGGGCAATAAAATAGCTAAATTTTGACTCAGACGCGACATGTAAGAATAGATTGCTCCAAATAAATGAGTTGGAAGAAATTCGAAATGATGTATACATAAACTCAAAATTTTACAGAGAGAAAACCAAGATTTTTCATGATAAATCAATTTTACGAAAAAATTTCTCTCCAGGACAGAAAGTTTTATTGTACAATTCAAAATTGCATCTTTTTCCTAGAAAATTGAGATCAAGATGGACAGGTCCATTTTTTATCAAACAAGTTTTTCCGCATGGGGCTGTCGAGATAGAAAATCCTAAAAATGGTAACATTTTTAAAATAAATGGTCAACGTCTAAAACCATTTTTAGAATTTTCTATGCTCGAAGAGGAAGAGGTGTTGGTTCTTCATGTACCTCATTATCTAATATATATATATATATATATATATATATATATATATAATAATATAAAAAAATAAAATGAAAAAAATAAAATGAACGTCGAGCGAAATAATCCAAACAGGGAAACCCTCATGTATATATCATATCTCAAATTGTGAATCGCTAATCCTAACTCCAAAATTCTGTGAATGAAAACAATAAATAATAAAGAATGACACACTACCGAACCTCATCCAAAATAGATCATATCACAATATCTCACACTACCCTCGGGTAGTTGGCGCAGCCACAAGAATAAATATCTATCTAAGATACATCGTTTACAATATGATGCATCTTCATATTCTATTCTCGAAATAGACAACGCGGGAGCAAATCACAATCTCAAATACTCTGTAAAGAATAGGCATATCGGCCTAAACCCGGATAACCAACAATGTCTCGAACACCCTGCGGAGGATAGGCATATCAACCTAACCCAGAAATAATGATGCAACATAGAGTGTCGTCCAGCCACGGTCTCATTGCGGGATGTAAACTGATGCAATATGAGTGTAGTCTAGTCGCGGTCTCATTACGGGAATATCGACTAACCCCACTCAAGCATCCACAACTAACGTAAAATATAACAAATCAATGTGATCGATAACACACATCTAATAGTTCATGTGAACAAACCCAATACGTGTACTTTAGTGTCCAAACACGTGTCTCGATGTGCGGACCTGAACTTCGTGTTCACAATCAACTCATGTGAGAAAATCATCAAGTTCACAATCAACACTAGACCGGTCGATTGATGTGTCTTCATCGGTCGACCGACGGCATGCACAAAATGTGCACAAGGTAACTTAGCCTTGATCGGTTGACCGATGCTCGTGCTTCGGTCAACCGACCCGAGGTAAGTTTTTAGTTTCCTATAAACATGTTTTTTTCTTACAAAAATCAAAACTTTCACATAATTGTGATGCCCCTGTTTTCACACATAGCTACAGTCCAAGGTGAACCCAGATATGTGCCATGTACCCACACTGTATAACAACAAGTTTCACCAATCACATACATATCCTCTAGTGGAATCAAAATAAAGTGTAGGTACAATACAGGTGAAATAAAGGAAAAAAATAAAATAAAATAGACATGATGTACGAAGATAAATCTCATAAATAAAATCATATCTCAAATGGATAAAACTATGAATACATCTGATCTTTGAAATAATATAAAATGTCTCGACATGAAATAATTAAAAATGTAATTAAGCCTCATAGCCTTTACAAAGTGTGATACTGAAACTCTAATGTTTGAATAGAAATAAATTCTAATGTGGAGTCTCTACTAGTAACGCATGTGATGGAGACTATGCAATAACTCCGTCTTCATGTGACTCTCTGATGCTCTGAACCGTCTGAAAGAAAAAAAATAAAATAAAAAAACAACAACAAAAGCGTCAGAGTGCTAAAGCAAGATCACCTCCATCCGCCCCAAGGGAAGGGCTGCTACATATAGTGGAGGCTCTATCTATTAAGCATATTCTACCTAGATCATTTTTCCCATGTCTAATGGAATTAATACTTAGAAATCTACAACACGAGACGTAGTATGTCGAGCAAAATAATCCAAATAAGGAAACCTCATGTATATACCATATGTCTCAAACTGTAGATATTTAAATATTAATCTCGAACTATGAAAAGAAATATCACTGGAAAATAAAACACCATAATGAACATCAACATATAAGTCTCATGTACTCACAAGAGTAAGGTATCTCGGTCATATATATGTTTAACATGACATAAACACTTTTAGCATCCACTAAAACTCAGGCTATCAAGTAATTGTCTCATTTGTAACTCTTTGCAAGATTTCGATCTCATCGCATTATTATGCACAATGGACTACCCTGTAGGTATCCTAAAATAATGTACACGGCTCATTAGTCTCATCGTGATCTCAGTGTGTAACGTAAGTACGGGACGACCTACCTTATAGTTATCCTAAAAGATGGCTCACAAGCCTTATCGCACCCTCATGCGGACGGACTGCTAGACAAAACATCCAAACCCGACTCAATGGCCTGTACAAATGGAATATCGATGCACTAGCACACGTAGTACTGAACTAAGCTCATCAATGATATCCATCCCATGTATGAACTGTACAAATCTGATATATTGACGCACTATCTCATATAGTACTTAGTTGGGCTCATTAACGATATCTAAGATGTGTATAAACTACTCCGACTCAAGTGTAATCACTCAACACTTGTCAAATCCCCTTTGGGATATTCATGTGTGTACTACGACACTATTCATGTATAATCATATCTATACGTATACTATCATACGACTCAAACCCCGCGATCGCATCTCGAATCAAAACAACATAATATTCAGGAAAACAGCCTTAGTAGTCGACTACTTTGCTTAGTAGTCGACTACATCAAGTCCATCCAGACTCTGTAAACTTAACTCAGTATTAGTTAGTCTAAAAATTTTGAGTATTAGTCGACTACTTTGCAAACTCACAGTTTCTGTTAAACTCAATTGGACATGAGTAGTCGACGACTACTCAGTGTAGTCGACTACTTTGTCTAAAAATGAACACTTCCATGTACGAACAATACTTAACAATCGATACGTACATATCATGCTTTAATACGGTATAAAACTAGTAAATACCAATAAAAAGAAATATATACATGATGTTTTAAACTCTTGATTCAACCTAATCAAGCTTAACATCCCAAATAATCAAATATCTCACATGAACCCTAGTTATTGACATAAAAAGCATAAACATGCTTACATGAAGCATAGAACATATATAAATTTATATATTTACATTTATAGAACTTAATTATACCAAACCTAGGGTTTAATCATTATTAATTAATATTTAAACTCATTTAATCCCAAATCTAGGGTTTAAGCATGATTAAAA
>BQKN01060782.1:50140-61301 GCA_022839385.1 Asparagus kiusianus | reverse complement strand
CGTGTGGTTCGTTAGCCTCGTTAGTCCGCCTCGTCGCGTATCGCTTGTCTTCGGCATTGTGGGCTAACAGTCTTGTTTGGATACGTCGCCCGATGGTCCGTTTGTTGAATCGGCATCGTCGAGCTGTGTTAAGGGACCTATAGGCAGTTTTATACGCCTACACTCCTGTGAGAGAGGTTGAGTTTTGTATTGAGTTGCAGCAGGGCATAGCCCCGATATCCCGCGCACCCTATCACATGACACCAGCTGAGATGAGGGAGCTTCAGACCCAGTTGGATGAGTTATTAGCTCAGGGTTTTATTCGTCAGAGTCAGTCTCCATGGGGTGCGCCTGTTCTCTGCATGAAGAAGAAGGACGGCAGTATGCGTTTATGTATTGATTATAGAGAGTTGAACAATGTCACTATCTAGAATAGGTACCCATTACCTAGGATTGAGGACTTGTTCGACCAGTTGCAGGGAGCGCAGTATTTCTTGAAGATTGATCTTCATTCTGGTTATCATCAGTTGCAGGTTCGGGAGATAGATATTCCCAAGACCGCTTTTCTGACTCGGTATGCATCTTTCGAGTTCATGGATATTCCCAAGACCGCTTTTCTTGAAGATTGATCTTCATTCTGGTTATCATCAGTTGCAGGTTCGGGAGATGGATATTCCCAAGACCGCTTTTCTGACTCGATATGCATCTTTCGAGTTCATGGTCATACCATTTGGGTTAACCAATGCACCCGCGGTATTCATGGATTTGATGAACCGGGTTTTCCGTCCCTTCTTGGACCAGTTTGTGATTGTTTTTATTGACAACATCCTTATTTATTTGAGATCGGAGGCAGATCATGAGCAGCATCTATGGTTAGCTTTGCAGACCCTGCGAGAGCATCAGTTATATGCTAAGTTTAGCAAGTGTGAATTTTGGCTTTTAGAAGTCAGATTTCTTGGCCATATCATCAGTAGAGAAGGCATAGCAGTAGATCCGGCTAATGTTACAGTAGTTCTTGATTGGGAACCGCCGAAGACGATGATAGAAATTCGTAGCTTTTTAGGTTTACCCGGCTATTACAGGAAGTTCATCCAGAACTTCTTGAAGATTTTGATGCTGCTTACACACCTTACGAAGAAGGGTGTACAGTTTATTTGGAGCATGGAGTGTCAGAAGGCTTTTGATACCTTGAAGACTAAGTTGACTACAACGCCAGTTTTGACTATTCCGAGCAGCGACAGGACATTTGTGATCTACATAGATGCATCATTGGCAGGTTTAGGAGGCATCTTGATGCAGACTCAGAGGGTGGTAGCATATATCTCATGATAGTTGAGGGTACATGAGAAGAACTATCCCACTCATGACTTGGAGTTAGCAGCAGTTGTATTTGCACTGAAGTCATGGAGGCACTACTTGTATGGAGTGCAGTTTGAGTTGTTCACAGACCATCAGAGTCTGAAGTATCTTTTCTCTCAGAAGGAGTTCAACCAGAGACAGAGGAGGTGGATTGAGTTTATCAAGGATTATGATTTTGTGATTCAGTATCATCCGGGGAAGGCGAACGTCATAGCAGATGCTTTAAGCAGGAAGCGTTGACATCGGGTTTCGTCTTTGAGATGCTCAGTGTATCGAGATCTTATTACTCTTAGCCAGTTTGATTTTAGACCTGAGATTTGTGGAACCAGTGCATTTTTGGGAGCTGTGTCAGTGCAGCCATCTTGGAGTATCAGAGTTGTCAGAGCTCAGCTGGAAGACTCTTGGATTCAAATCCAAAAGGAGAAGATTACCAAAGAGCCTAAGGCTGATTGGACCATTGGAGTAGATGGAGGTCTATGGATTAAGGGTAGGCTGGTTATGCTATCCAGTGCCGAGCTGAAGAGGGAGTTATTTGATGAAGCACATCGTACTCGGTACACAGTACATCCAGGGATCACTAAGATGTACAAGGACCTGAAGAAACACTTCTGGTGGAGTGGTATGCGTAGAGAGATTACAGAGTATGTGGCTAAGTGTTTTACCTGTCAGCAGGTAAAGGCAGAACATCAGAGGCCGACAGGAACACTTCATCCTTTACCCATCCCAGAGTGGAAGTAGGTTAATATTTCTATGGACTTCATTATAGGGTTGCCGAAGTCGAGGAAGAGGAATGATTCTGTTTGGGTGATAGTGGACCGGTTGACGAAGTCAACACATTTCGTTCCAGTGAAGACTACATACACAGCTGAGACGTATGCGAGGATATTTGTTCAGGAGATAGTTCAACTTCAGGGAGTTCCGGACGCGATTGTATCAGATCGAGGTTTAGTGTTCACTTCGCACTTCTGGAGGAGTTTCCAGGATTCTTTTGACATCAGACTATCATATAGCAGTGTATTCCACCCACAGACGGATGGTCAGATGGAGAGAATAAATCAGGTGTTGGAATACATGTTGTGGGCTTGTGTCATTGACTTTCAGGGCAGCTGGGAGGATCATATTCCACTGATAGAGTTTGCTTATAACAATTGTTATCAAGCGACAATCGGTATGGCCCCGTATGAAGCATTATACGGGAGACCTTGTAGATCATTGATATGTTGGGCAGAACCGGAGGATAGCTTGATGCTTAGGACAGAGCTTGTGAGGCAGACCACTGAAAATGTTGCATTGATCAGAGAGCGGATTCTAACCGCTCAGAGTCGGCAAAAGAGCTATGCAGATAAGAGACGAAGACCTTTGGAGTTTCAGGTTGGAGATTCAGTTATGCTGAAGGAATCGCCTATGAAAAGCGTTCAACGATTTAGAAGGCGGGGGAAGCTTGCACCGAGGTATATTGGACCTTTCCAGATTTTAGAGCGCATTGGAGCCGTGTCATACAGACTAGATTTTCCAGCATCGATGTCTAGTATACACAATGTATTTTATGTTTCTATGCTCAAGAAGCACTTACATGATGAGGAGTAACAGTGAGTGTTAGTTGCACCAGAGATTGAGATTCAGAATGATTTGACTACTATTGAGATTCCAGTTGGTATACTTGCCAGAGAGGACAAGAGACTTAGAAATAAGGTAAATCCTTTGGTGAAAGTTCAGTGGAACCGAAGAGGTGTTGAGGAGATTTCTTGGGAGCGCGAAGAGGACATGCATTGCGACTACCCACACATGGTTGAATAGGTAAATTAAATTTTTGTATGACTTATATATGACTTATGGATTACATGTATGGTGATGTTTATACTTAACACTAAAATGAGGGTATTATCACTTAACTCCTAAATACTCGGAACACATGGTATATATATGAGGGGTTCATTGTTTGAATTTTTCGCTTGATGTACTTATTCCATTTAGTTAGGGGTTAAGTAGGGGTATTTACTGTTGGCCTTCTTGTTTTGATGATGTTTAACAAACAATTTACCACTAATGTTGTTTGTCTAGTATTTGTGTTTTCTTATTTATTATAGACAAACAACGTTGTTGGAGGTTGGATGGATTGAGCCTACACGATCACATAAAATGGAGGTTGGTGGAATGTCGGTGAAGCCTTGCAATTCAAGTTAAAGATCAAGTTCAAGCTTCATCCGCATGTGTACCAAGTTGAGCTACAATGAAGATCAAGATCAAGCTTGGGTAATCTAGTTTAGATTTATATTATGTGTGTTAGATACTCTAAGCTCAATATAATATACACACACATTTTATTGGTTTCTTCGTATATATATATAGTTATATATATATACACAAGTTTTGGTTTCTATGCATATATATAGTTTTATATATATACATACATAGTTTTGAGTTTTCATGTTTATAAATATGAAATCACATGTTTCATATTTACTATTAGGTTTTGGTATTTATTGCATAGAATATGCAATTTTGTGAAAATATTGTCTTATTAGTTTATAGACTTCAATATCAGTTTATATATGTTTTACTAAGTCTATAAAAACATTTCACAAAGTTTTAAAAGTTAGTTTATGTCAAAACATCAAAATTCAAGTATCTCATATTTTTGTGTTTTGTACTATTTTGCAAAATGATGATTTTTCACAAATAGAAAATGCAATTTGGAAAATTCTTTTTGTAACATGTTCATTTACATGTTTATATACATTTCCCAAAGTTTCATATTTTTTGGACTTCATTTGTTATTTTTAACAAATTTCCAAAAGTCAAAAAATCTGTTTTCAAAACCTGTTTTATGCTGTATCAGTCTTCGGTCGACCGCACCGGTCGACCGATCATTTGTTCTTTCGTCACCACGCAACAGAGAGTTGGTCGGTCGACCGGTCCGGTCGACCGAAAGCTCCATCGGTCGACCGACGAGATTTTTGGTCGACCGACTATGTGACCGTTGCTTTCTAACGACTCTTTTCTGAGCCGATTTTCTCTGGGTCTTTTTGTCTTTCTCTTGGGTGGTTTTGGCTGAGATTTCAAGTGGGTATATATACCCTATTGCTACTCTCTTTCATGTCAAGAAAAACAAGAGAAAAGTTTTTAAGAGGTTTACAAGTTTTTGTTTAAGGGTTTAGTGTTTGTTTAAAAAGCTTTTAAGCATTTACAAGAGTTTGGTTTGTGAAGCAAATTTCACAAGAGCAAGTGGAGATCATCCTTGGTGTTTGAGCATTCATTCTTCTCCCTCTCTCTTGTCATTCATTGGAGAAGTTTTCTAAACTCAATCTAGCTTTACATTTTATTGTTTGATTATCATTTTATTAAGCTAGTGTTTATATTGAGTTTAGTTGATTTTATTTATCTCTTTGTACACACACAACCATTGAGCTTATTGTATTTACATTCATAGTATAATTGGGTTGTGGGATTGTGTAACTTAGAGAGTGAGCTTATAATTCGTTCTCATTCATTGTAGAGAACAAACACTTTGTATTGAGCCTAATTGTGAGGATTCACTTGTAATACACTTGTACACCGAGAGAAGTGTGTGGTGAGAGACGGGGTCAAATCCAAGAGGAGTGGCGTCGGTTGACGTGCCTAGGGAGAGGTTGTAACCGAGCACTTGAGGAGGAGGACACGGACTAGGACCAACACTTAGTGTGTGAAGTGTGATTGCATAGTGATTATATTGTGAGGTGTAAACGTTGTTCGGATGAACGTAGAAAACCCGGTTGTGATAGTGGAGATCTCCTCGAGGTGAGGAGCGGAGACGTAGGTCGTGGGGACCGAACTCCGTAATCATATTGTTTGTTTGTGATTGCTTTGACGCACTTACTTTTATGTTCATATCTTATATCGCCTTTGTATATTGCTTGTTGATTATATTGCCCACTATCTAGTTTAGATTGCTTACCCTTGAGTTTATATATCCTTGCACATACATTGCCTATATCTCTTTGTTAGGATATATCTTGTTGTTCATATTGCTTATCCTAGCTTACATATCTTGTTGTATTTCATACTTGCCAGGATAACTTGATAATTAATTTTAATTGGTATTTAATCGGATTAGATTAGCATAAGACCCTAATCACCCCCCCTCTAGGGTCTAACATTTACATTTTAGATGGTTAAGTGTAGACATCGAGGATGACTCTCGGGAGCGCGAAGTTGTTATGCAGCGCGACTACCTGCACCAATTGAGGAAGTGGATTGATTTATGTGTGTGATTATTTGTATGGTTATATTTAGATTTAACGCTAGAATGAGGATATTTCCGCTTAATTCTTAATCTTTTGGAATATATGGTATATATATGGGGGGTTCCTTGTTTGGATTTTTCGCCCGACGTACTAGTTCCATTTGATTAAGGGTTTAGTGGGAATATAGTCATTCTGGATTGTTAAGTATAAATATCTCTATATGCTTATCAAGAGTTTAATATTATGAGAGGTGTATGTGTGGGTTGGATTTCACCCTCGACATGCTTTCTAATACTATCTTTCAGTTAAGTATGATTTCTGAATTTCGAGGATGAAATTCTTTTAAGGGGGAAAGAATGTCAAACCCCAAAAAATTGAATATTTTGTGATAAATAATAATAAATATGTTATATATTTATAAATAAAATATTATGATGTTTGAGTATGCTAGGAATTGATTTGAGATCAATTCAATGTATATATGTATATAAGAGCAAATGCACAAATCATGCTCGATGTATAAATCTGGAAATTTATGACCAGTGGAGAGATTTTGTATTTTACACACTAATACATTGTGAATATAGAAAAACATAAAAGACCAAAGTTGTAGATATCTTCAGCCTCTTTCTAACAAATCTTTTATCACCTCATTCTGAGGTCAGATGCGAACATTATAGCCAAAACACCGAAGAGTATGTTTCTAGTCAGATTGGGTTTTCCAGTTATGGGTTTCGGGTTTTGGGCTATAGTTTTTCGGGTTTGCTGTCATATATATACATGTTTAAATATAAAAAACACATCTTTTCTCCTATGTTCCAAACCCTAGCGGCCCCTTTCCCCTTTCTCAAACCCTAGTTCTTTTCTTTGACGATTTTGAGGGATTACGGAGGATTTTTCAGCGGGTTTTGTGCAGTGTAGCGAAGGGGATTGGTTCTCTTTCACGTGGTAGGAGTTTTTTAGCATCTGAGGAGAGTAACATCTCACCCAACTCTGTACCCTTTTATTTTGCACGTTTTATTAAGTTTTATTCGGATTTTTCGAGCCTAAAACGTATTTTTAGTGTACAAAAGATAGATCTTTATAACTTATGAAGTGAGAATACATTATCATAATTTTCTAATTGATTACAATAGTAACCTTGACAAATTTTAGATCTAAAATTTATTAATCATGAATTAAATCACAAGTTTTTGCTTTTAAAACGTTTAAACATGAGTATATAAATGTTTAGGGTTTCGACGATATATTTACATGCTAATATTTCATTTCATGTTGATTCATATATGTTGATATCAGTAATATTATGCTTGGAAAATAATGATGTCACTTCTAAATTTGTTTCGAAGCAGATAGATACCTATGAAGGGTTTCTGCCTGTTTCGGTTGATCGCCGGCACAGTTTGTGCATGTTTACTTTTGTTGTGTGCTTTAATGCGAATGAGGTGTCGCCTCGAATATTTGGTTTTAGAAATTATTGTTTATTATGTATCTTCATATGTGAGATGGCTTGCGGACATGAGTTTAGATTTGCACACCAAGACACGTGTGAAATTAGTGTATATGCATCCTTTTCATATATCTCATCGATATTCTACACATTTTATTCAGTCCATGTGAATCATGAATTAAATCACAAGTTTTTGCTTTTAAAACGTTTAAACATGAGTATATAAATGTTTAGGGTTTCGATGATATATTTACATGCTAATATTTCGTTTCATGTTGATTCATATATGTTGATATCAGTAATATTATGCTTGGAAAATAATGATGTCACTTCTAAATTTTTTTCGAAGCAGACAGAAACCTGTGAAGGGTTTCTGCCTGTTTCGGTTGATCGCCGGCATAGTTTGTGCGTGTTTACTTTTATTGTGTGCTTTAATGTGAACGAGGTGTCGCCTCGAATATTTGGTGTTAGAAATTATTGTTTATTATGTATCTTCATATGTGAGATGGCTTGCGGACATGAGTTTAGATTTGCACACCGAGACACGTGTGAAATTAGTGTATATGCATCCTTTTCATATATCTCATCGATATTCTACACATTTCATTCAGTCCATGTGTTGGAAAATTATTATGTGCAGTCCATATGTTTGACATTCATCATATTCAGTCCATGTGTTGGACATTCATTTTATTCAATCCATGTGTTGGATATTCATCATTCAGTCCATGTCTTGGACAATTTATATATGCAATCCATGTGAGTCTTAGTCCATGTATTGGACACCTGTTTAAACCTTGAGTATGACACTTACACTTACATATTATCATGACACTTATGTGGGTTTTGACATGACATGGTATTTGAGTTCTAAGATGGGTTAGTCTTCTTTATATTATTGTTCCTTTATTAGATCTTGGGTTTGGTACTTAGGGATTTACGATTTGAGATATAAGGTATATACATGAGGGTTTCCTTGTTTGGATTATTTCGCTCGACGTACCTATGCGCGTGTTGTAATTTCATAAATACTAAAATCCTCTTATTGTTAGGATCAATGATTTCATGTATATATGTATTAACTGTATTTT
The DNA here is from genome assembly GCA_022839385.1 of Asparagus kiusianus. Classification (NCBI taxonomy): domain Eukaryota; kingdom Viridiplantae; phylum Streptophyta; class Magnoliopsida; order Asparagales; family Asparagaceae; genus Asparagus; species Asparagus kiusianus. The sequence continues at coordinate 53,199 of BQKN01060782.1, read as the reverse complement.
CTAATGCAACAAGCCCTCTCCCTTGGGGTTGGTTGTGATGTTGCTCGCTAGCGCTTTGACGCTCTTTGTCCCCTCCTATTTCAGGTAACGAGCCAGGTGCACGGAGAGTCGCAGGTTGGTTACGATACTTATTACCGTCTATCTTTTATTTGTAGTTTTATTTTATTTATGGAGCTCCACTGTAGACATTTTGTTTAGACATTTGAGAGTTATGTTCTATAAGTTGTAAATGTTGTGTGCCTTATTTCCTTTTATCAGATATTCTGTATTTGAGACTTGTTGAGATCTCCAGACTAGTTATTTTGAAGATTCATTTTATATTTTTGTATGTTGGATGATAAAATATCATTTTTATCTTTATTATTTAAGCATATATCTCTTGTATTATCTTTTACTTGCTTTTGTACCTACACCTATTGTTGACTCTACTAGAGAGATAGTAATTGTGATGGTGAAACATGTTATTGCACGGTGTGGTGCATGGCAGGTTTGACATTCCTAGTTTCACCTCGGACTGCAGCCTTGTGTGAACCTAGGGGCGTCACAACAATGGAGAACAAATACAAAACGAAACAAAGAGAAGAGGTGGTACAAAAGATCGGGAAATGCATTTTTTGCCAACGACCACTCTTTCAATCTCTTGAGCAGTCCATATTGGAGAGAGATGGTAGATATGATCGGGAAGTTCGGTCCCGGGCTTAAGCAACCCTCTCCTTATGAGATAAGGACACAAGTGATAAACAAAGGGGTGGAGGGAATTTATGCCATTAAGGCAAAGCACAAGGCAACATGGGAAAAATACGGATGCACCATTTTGTCTAATGGGTGGTAAGACAAGAAGAGTAGAAGTTTAATCAATTTCCTTGTTAACTCGTCGGAGGGGATTTTCATCTATAAGTCCATTGATGCCTCAGCTCATATCAAGAATATGGAGTATCTTTTACAATGTATTGATAAAATTGTGGAGGAGATTAGCAAGCAGCATGTCTTACAAGTTATCACCAATAATCATGCTTCTTGTGTGCTTGCCGGGACAAAGCTTATGGAGGTAAGGAAGTCTCTTTACTAGACACCTTGTGCAGCTCATTGCATTGACCTCCTATTAGAGGACACAAGGAAGATGAAGACATACCGAGAGACTCTTGAGGTGGCAAAAGGAGTTATTCAGTTTATCTACAATCACTGCTGGGTATTGAGTCTAATGAGGAAGTACGCAGGTGGGAAGGATCTATTGAGACCACTGTTACTCGCTTTGCGACATCCTTTCCGACATTACAGAGGTTGTATTCATTAAAACAACATTTGAGGAACATGTTCTCCTCTGAAGAGTTTCTCAGAAGCACTTGGGTAAAGAAGTCAAATGGAGCGAAGGCGAGGAACACAATTCTTTACTCTAGGTCATTTTGGAGACGAGTGATGTTTTGCTTCGTCACAACACTTCCACTTGCAAATGTCCTCCCGGAGGTGGATTTCGATGTTAGGCACTCTATGCCATTACTTTATGAGATGACTATGCCATTACTTTATGAGATGATGGATAATGTGAAAGAGAAAATTGTAGATGCTTGTGGTGGAATTGAAAGTAAATACACGCCATATTTGAAAACTAGTTGATAAGAGGTGGTCGGGGATGTTGCGTCGTTCTATTCATGCTGCTGCTTACTATCTTAATCCTAAGTACTTCTATGGGGATAAGTTTAGCAAGCACTTAGAGGTGAGGAAGGGGCTTATTGAGAGCATGGCTCGCATGATCCCGGATGTTGCTGAAAGAGAACAAGCCGACTATGAGCTAGATGCTTATAATAAGAGGTTATGAGAGTTTGGATTACTCAGAGGACCCTTGCTTTTTCTAGTGCAGTATTAACTATAAGTATTAATTTATGCAATTTTCATTTTGAATTTAAAATTTAATTTGATAATAATAGTTATTATAGTGTCATATTATACTAATTTTTGATGTCTAAATTCTAAAATTTATAGTGGGAGAGATTTGGTGACGAGACCCCTTCATTATAGCAATTTGCAGTTCGTGTTCTTTCTCTCACTACTAGTGCATCTAGATGTGAACGCAACTAGAGTATTGTTATGGTGTTTTCAATCACCAAAGTGCAACCCTTTGATAGCAATGGACTGCATGAAATGCCCCAATCAAATTAGCGGCCCAAGACCAACAAGGATTCCAACTCAGCTGACTCGCCAAGTCGACATTCCTTCATGTTGACTCGAATGGTGGTACTAGTCGACCCTCTTGTCAAAGACGACTCGCAACGAGCCCACTCGACTTGCTATTCAACGCCTCACCTAGACGACTCGAAAGGCGTTACTTCTAGGTGAAGCTAGAGGATAACTTCAGCCTTGAGCCTCTCCCACTGACACAACATCAATATCGCATTTAATGTTTGTTAGGCGCCATCATACCTTTAGCCCTGATAGCCTTCATGACTCATTAGACTACGTCGGCGCCACCATGCCTTAGACCGCATCACATTAATGCTGCGGTGATCTCTCCTCAGTCGCTAGTCGACACTTGTAAAGCAGGAGCTGACTCAGTCGCCATCCCATGCTTCTCTACCACCGTCCTATGCTCAGCCACAATGACAATTCTACTCTTATACCATCATTATAAATAAGAAGTACTATTCCAACATAAAACTTCTTCTGACTTCTAGTTTTTCTACAAAATCAGTGTCTTCTATATATTATATGGCATACATGAACTCTCACAGTTCTTCACTTTCCCCACTCAAGTTCACTAGCTAACTTGACCGTCACAGGAACCACATGGGAACCAATTCCCGTCCTCTCACAGGTTTCTATATGTGCAAACTTCAGTCACTTAACTCAGAGTTGGATATTCGGAGAAGGAAGTGGCCCCTCATCAACTTCACCCCTATCCAACCACGGATATAATTGACTGTGTGATCACTTAACATCAATAGTTTGACACCCACCATGGGGCTACTTTCTTTTTCGAGAAAGCATGTCTGGTTCATAGTATAGGGCTGATCAGTTTTGTTTCCGGTAAAAGTTGCTGTTTTCATTACTTTGATATCTGTTAC
>BQKN01060782.1:16333-45140 GCA_022839385.1 Asparagus kiusianus | reverse complement strand
CTCAATTCTTCTGAGGATACTAAGGATAGTATCTCTTCAGAAATTTGTCATTTATTGGCATCATGAGTCGGTCACCATCTTTGGTGACTAGACGATAGGCGCCGTTCGAGTAAACTGTTTCTACTACGAACGGTCCTTCCCATTTGGGTTCAAATTTGCCTTTCTTCTTGGAGTTAAGGATCATAGGACGTCTTTCAGTCAGGACCAAATCCCCTTCCTTAAAACTCCTTTGTCGAACCTTTTTGTCGAAGGCTCGAGAAATCCTGGCTTGGTAAAACTCAATATGCTGCTGAGCTTCCAGGCGCTTTTCATCGAGCATCTCGAGTTCTTCGAGGCGCTTCTGATGCTGTTCTTCGGTCGTCATCTGGGTTGCAAGAGCGATCCGAAGAGATGGAATTTGAACTTCCAGAGGGAGAACGGCTTCACATCCATACACCAATGAGTATGGGGTGGCGCCGGTCGGTGTACGCACCGTGGTACGATAGGCCCATAGAGCTGCGCCGAGCTTATCACCCCAATCTCGCTTGTTATTTTTCACAAGCTTTGACAAGAGCTTTATGATAGTCTTGTTGAAGGCTTCAGCTAACCCGTTTGCTGTGGGATTATAAGCTGTTGACGAGATGTCCTGAATTTTGAACTTTTCACAGAACCTTATGAAGGCGTTGCTGATAAATTGAGGGCCATTGTCGTGTATGATTCGTCTTGGAACACCATGCCGGTAGATGATATGGTGCTTGATGAATGCAATGACGTTGCTCGTCTTGACTTCTCTGAGTGGAACTGCTTCAGCCCATTTGGAGAAGTAATCAGTGATCGCCAGGATGAACCGGTCACCTTTGACTGATGGGGGGTTTATAGGACCAACAATGTCCATTCCCCAAGTCTCGAATGGCCACGACGTAACCGAAGGATGTAGATGTTCCGGAGGTTGGTGCATGTAATTCGCGTGTACTTGACACGCGTGACACTTCCGGGCGTATACGATTGCCTCATGCATCATGGAGGGCCAAAAGTATCCCATTCTCCTGATGCGATCATAAAGCTTGGGACCAGGTTGGTGTGCGCCGCACTCTCCTTCATGTGCCTCTTTAAGCACTTCTTCAGCTTCTTTGGTTGATAGGCAACGTGCCAGCATGCCATCATACCCCCTGCGGTATAGCGTTCGATTCTCCGTATTATAGTAGAATCTTGGAGCTCTTCGTCTGATCGACTCTCTCTCCTTCACGTCTTCTGGCAAGATCCCATGTAGGACGTAGTCAATGATGGGGAAGCGCCAATCCCGGGGCTCAAACTCAGCCTGAGTTGTGTGCACCTCTTGAACCTCTTCTTCCTTGTCGTCTTCCTCGTGAAGCGGCACTAAGAGTTGGTGAGTTCCTACCGTGACAAATTGTTCTGTCCCGGGTGGCTGTGCCAGAGAAACAGCTAGAGCTGCTAACGCATCTGCATAGGTGTTCTGCAATTGCGGGACGTGCTCGATGAAGAATCCTTCAAACGATTCCGCTAGTTCCACCGCCATTTTGTGATAAGGAATTAAATCCTGACTTCGGACTTCGTATTCCCCTTGGACTTGTTTGACGATTAGTTGAGAATCACCGAAGGCTTCGAGATACTCCACTCCCAGTTCTTTGGCGAAGTTGAGTCCTATAATCAGTGCGTTGTACTCTGCCACATTATTCGAACATGGCTCGGTTAATGAGTAGGCTCGAGGCATCACATGTTTTCCTGGGGAAACTAGGACCACTCCAACTCCGGAGGAGACCTTCGAACATCCAGAAGCACTTGCGGCATTAGCTGCTCGTGAAGCACCGTCGAAGTACAAACGCCACACTTGTTGGTGTGAAGTTGCGTTGACTTCGTGGGTTTCATCAGGTAGGTCTTCGTATATCTCGGCGGCGTCCGTCGTTGGATTAGATGCCAGGAGATCGCAGATGGCCTGTCCTTTCACTGACTTCTGCTGTTTGAAGTGCAGATCGTATTGGGACAAGAGTAGAGCCCACTTCGCTAATCGCCAGCTCATGGAAGCCGGTTGAGTCATGAATATTCGGACCGGGTTAACTTTGGAGATGACATAGATGGTCTGTCCGACCAAGTAATGCCGCATCTTCTGGATGGCGAACACTAAAGCGAGGCATTCTCTCTCGATCATGGGGTATCGAGATTCCGCGCCCACCATGGTTCGACTTAAGTAATACACCGCCTGCTCGTGACCATTATCGTCATCTTGTGCAAGCAATGCACTTAATGAGTGGCTCGTCTCCTTGACATAAATCAAGAACGGTTTGCCCGATTTCGGTGCAACGAGTACGGGAGGTTTCGAGAGATACTCTTTAATACTCTCGAATGCCTTTTGACAAGCATCGTCCCATACAAATGACACGCCCTTCTTTGTGAGCCTGGAGAACGGTTGGCACTTCCCCGAAAGGTTCGAGATAAACCGGCGGATATAAGCCAATCGCCCTTGCAGTCCTCTGAGCTCTTTGAGGTTTCTCGGAGGTTGCAATTCATTGATCGCCTTCACTTTGTCCGGATCAATGTGAATACCTTTGGTGGTGACGACGAACCCCAGGAATTTTCCACTAGCCATTCCGAGGAAAGACTTGGTAGGGTTCATCTTCAACTGATGGGCCCGCATCAAGTCGAACATGGTCTTTAAGTCTTTGATGTGATCATTTTTATCACGACTTTTCACGACCAGATCGTCCACATAGCACTCGACTGTCTTTCGGAGATGTTCCTGAAAGATCTTCGACATGACTCGCTGATATGTAGCACCTGCATTCTTCAAGCCGAAGGGCATGACTGTGTAGCAGAAGACACCGAGAGGCGTTCTGAATGCGGTGTGCTTCTCATCATCTGGATGCATCTTTATCTGGTTGTAACCAGAGAAACCATCCATAAAGGACATCCTCTCAAACCCGCACGTGTTGTCGATGATAACATCCGTGATGGGGAGAGGAAAGTCATCTTTTGGGCAAGCAGCATTGAGGTCCCTGAAGTCAATGCATATCCGGATCTTCCCGTTCTTCTTTAGGACCGGAACAATATTGGCAAGCCATTCGGGATGTTGCTCCTCTCGGATAAATCCCGAATCAACGAGCTTTTTGACTTCAGCTTCGATCGCTTCCATCATTTGCGGACGAAACCGTCGTTGTTGTTGTTTGACTGGTTTGACCTCCGGCTTGATGTTGAGACGATGCACTGCTACGTTCGGGTCGAGACCTGGCATGTCTTCATAATTCCAGGCGAACACGTCGATGTACTCCCGGATAAGAGAAATCAACTCCTCCTTCTCTTCAGGTAGGAGGCTGTCGCTGATGAATATTGGCTTTGGATTCTCCTCGGTTCCCATATTCACCTGAACGACTTGGTCTTCGGTAGGAGGCTCTCTTTGCTCGAACCGGTCCCCATACTGCATGCTTAAGTGATGAACCCACGGGTCTTCCCATGTCGGCATCTCATCATCTTCCTCCATTGTCGCTGGATCGACCGTAGTCATGTTCGACATTAGCTTCTTGAACACTTCACCAAGACTAGCGTCGGAATCCCAACCCGAAGAGTCGGAAGAATATCCCTTCCTAGTCTTGTTAGCAATCTGGTCGATGATTTGCCAGCCACACTCATCATCTGATGAGACGTAGCCTAGCCCTCTTTTGTGGCGATAGTAATTATCGGGTTTTCCCTTCGGTACATAGGCCATCCGGGGTGGAACCCGTGGACCTCGACCAAAGAAAAGACCCTCTCCGATCTTGAAGTCATATCCGTGCCTTTCCATCATGTTGCGCGCTTTCGCATCGTATTTGGATAGATGACGGGCTGGTTTATCGTCGTCGTCTTCCTCTTCCAAGAAATGGTCGGGTATCGGAGATGCTCTTCCTTTGCCGTAGACGACCTCCTTTCCACCCCCAATCCCTGCGGGGATGATGAGCGTTGTTCCGCAAGGGTCGTGTACCTGCTTCTTCGTCAAACAAAATGATTGAAGAGGCATATACAAATCAGGGTTAGCATAGAGTTCGTTAGTGATATCATCGAGACCCGTCGAGTACTCTAAATCATCGTTTATTGATAGTTCTTCGGCAAGTTGCTAATTACAACTATCTTCCGATGATTCATCATCGTCAAGATTGATTACAATGGGTACAATGTCGTTTAAAACAAAACCGCCATCATAATCAAGCCCTGGTTCGGTATCAGCTTCATCTCCGCTGTCCGTTCCTTGGGCCGATGGTTCAGTATCGGATTCAGCGCCGTATAAAAGGGAATCGGTGAAGTAATTCTCCAATCCCTTGAACGGTTGCTTATCCGCGACCACCGTCTTGACTTCATTATCTGTGCCCACATATTTGAAGCACTGATGCAGAGTTGACGGGACTATAAGGTTACCGTGGATCCAAGGCCGACCCAACAGCAAATTATAGGAAGTTTCCGCGTCAATCACATAGCATGTGACCTCCGACTTCAAATCCCCGATCTGGCACTTAATTCGGATCTTCCCCAAGGGCCTAGACCCGCTGGTGTTGAATCCGTAGATTGTCGTGCCAGTGGACGCTAATTTGCTAGTCGGGATACCAAGATGATGCATCAATCGGAATGGCATGATGCTAACAGCGGAACCCGGATCGACTTGGATCCGGTTGACAACGCTGGAGCCAATGTGCCCGGTGAAGTACAATGGCCTATCATGATTGGAGTTCCTTGTCTGCATGTCTTCTTTGGTGAAAGAGATGCAGGGGAAGTGATGTGCCGCCAGATTGCAATGCTGAGCTGACGACTCCGGTTCTTCGGAAGATGGTTTGATCCGAGTCAAGAAGGCTTCGGAATCACTCAAGGCTTCTTGTAGTGCCTTCCGTGTATCCTTCGACAACCGCAGCAACTCGTATAGAGTTATCCTGGCCGGGATGTTGGCCAATTGCACCATAATGTCGAAATGGGGCTGAGAGCTTGCATTCCCCGATTTGTCTCGTCCAATTGGATTATTGAATCGAGACGGCCTCGGGTTCTGAGCTTCTTGACGTACGGGCTCTTTTCCCTTATCCTTCTGCGGGATTCTCTCCGTGGCTGCTGGCGTTGGGGGAATTGCTGCAATCCCTAGTTCTGCCAGAGTCTTGGAAGGTGGGGTTTTGGTACCCAACTGCTCAGTAGCATCCGGATACTTGAAGTGATATTCGTTCCCGCTTCGAGTTGCAAAGGCTTCCTGCTCATCCTCAGAAAGTGGGAAGGTTGGAATTTTGTCATCATCCACCCCCGGTATAGCAGAGGCCCCATAACAGGATTTGCCCTTCCTCTTCGATTTCTTCTTGTTCTTTGTGGAAGAGGTCCCGGCCCACTGTTCATCTGCGATCAAGTCCGGATGAACCCACAAGATTTCGCCATTTGGGGCTGTGTGTGGCACAAGCCCTTTCTGGCGCTGCTGGTGTGGATCATCGTTCACTGTCTTCACCGCCGCTTTGATCACTGACTCGTGTTGGAACCAACTCGAGGGAACAGATCCAAAGCTAATGGATACGGTGTTCGTACCCACCTTCTTCTCTTTGGGCTGTTTCATAGTGATGACCCCAACATCGATCAGGGCCTGAATCTTGTCCTTGAGAGCGTAGCACACCTTGGTAGGATGGTGCACTGCTCGGTGGAATGCGCAGTATTTCGGATCGTTGACCCTCTTGGCATCTTCCTGATCCTGAATTGGCGGCAGCTTGATCTTGTTGTTCTCCACGAGGTATTTGAAAATACCCAGGATTTCATCCTCTTTGAATGAGTAGACCTTTGGGAATCTCGGCTCCCCAACCTTTTGCTTCTGGGGCTGTTGTTGCCACCTGGGTTGTTGAGGCGCCCTCTGTTGTTGCTGTTGCGGCTGCTGCGGCTGTTGCGGTTGCGCTTGTACTTCAAAGACTTGATTTGCGACCACCGCATTTGCGTGCGCCTTCCCTTTACCCTTGGGGGTAAAATTTGGTTGTGGGGCATTGTTGGGTATTTGTCCCCTTTCTGCCTTTTTCCTCTTGAGGAATCGTTCAGCTCGCTCTCCACGCATCTTCAAATCCTTCCAGGTTTTAGATGGCGCCATTCCCATGGCTTCAAGGATGTCGAGCGTCAAATTGTTGTGGCAAGTCTCAAGGATGAAATCCTCGCTGACCGGATCCCTGCAATTCATAGCTTTGTTCCGGAATCTTTTCACGAAGTTTTCAACCGTCTCGCCGTTCTTTTGTTTTTCATCGAACAGCGTGCCGATTGAAACCTCGGTGTCATCATCAAAGAAGTTTGTTAGGAACATGTCCTCCATGTCATCCCAGCCGTTGATGCTCCCAGGCTTGAGACGGCGGTACCAATCGAAGGCAGCTCCGCGAAGAGTGCCGACGAATGACCGCACCATGAGGGGCTCATTTCCGGAAATGATTCCTAAATGAGACTTGAAGTAGATTAAATGCTGGGTAGGGGAACCCTTCCCATCAAACGGCGTAAAGTTAATCAGATTAAACTTTGCCGGATATGGGATCGATTCCCACTCCCTCGGATATGGGCAGGGTATACCGGATCTTTTTACCTCCTGAGCATTCATCAATGCATTGATCTTGCTCTCCAGGTCTTTCATCTTCCTGTCCTCACTCGTCTTGGTCTTCGAGTGGCTTCTGGGAGAGGGGGTGTGGTCCTCTTGGGCATTATCTTCTGCGGGACCACCCCCGTTGCTGGTGTTGACAGGAGGGACGTTGACATTATCCCCTTCCCGTTCATGCTCCTCTGGATTGCGTTGACTCGGTTCTCCTTGGTGAGCCGTCATCGCCGCGATCTGCTGATCGTGCATCTCCCTCATTCGTTGCATGGCCATCTCCATTTCAAATTTGAAGCTCTCCTTTTGCTTGGCCAGGGCTTCTTCAAGTATCTTCGACACCTGTTCGGCACTGATCATGAGCGATTCGTAAGGTTGGCCCGCACTTGAAGTTGTGTCGTCGGATGCGACGGCGGAGCAGGTATCAGAATCAGCATCTGATTCTTCTTCTTCTAGGGAAAGTCCCTTATGTACTCTTGGGTAATTCTTTCGTTTGATGGTTCCCGACCGCAACCATGTCATGCATCGGGATGCCTCGGCAAGCTGATCCAAGTTGAGACATGGTGTTGATCCCCCTCTGCCGGTCATGTTGACTGACACTTTCGAGTATTCATCGTCTCGGCGGAGCGATTTCTTCTTGTGGAAACGCTTCGGCTTGGAGAGTCTCTCGAACACCGAGATTCTTGTTGGGGTTTGAGCACAGCAACACTCGGACAGCACTGCCTTGATAATGTTGGCACACGGGCAGTGGGACTCCATATCCTGCATGTACCTCTTTCGGGATTTTTCCACACCCCCAGCCCTGTAGTACAGCTCATCAGCTTGATAGCTGGAGCAACCTACGGAGTGCTGGTGGATGTCCCTCGGTATAACACGCTCATCCTCAGACGAGTGTGTTTCCCTTTGGGAATGCAAAAATTGGTTAGATTTTTCAAGAGTGGCCCGTTCAATTTTACGCTTTTGAGAGCGTAGAAACCGAACGGGCTCTTTCAGCTCGACTCGCAATTCAGTGCGGTCGGTGATAGGGGCTTTCCCTTTGTCAATATTCTTGGGGGGATTGATTCCACCCCCAGTCTGGTTTTTAATTTGGGGACCTTTCAATGGTCCCAGCCGTTCTTTGACGGGTATTCTTCCCCGGTTCTCCGGTAGGGGACCGAGGCGACTCGTCAAAGGAACCTGGGATCTTGAATGATCCCCTTTTTTACCTGGCCCTGTTGAGGGTGCCGGCACAGGAGGAGTAGGCTCTGATTTGGTTGAACTCTGGGCGATAATCTTGCCCTTCTTGGTTTGAGGTGTTGGGTTTGTTTTGCGTACCCACACCAGTTTGCTTGTAGACGGTGTTTTGACTACCGTTCCTTGCTGCATTTCCTCTGCCTTCTTTAGGAGGAGTCGGGCGTGTGCAAGTAGAGCGCGGCGCTTCTTGATTCGCTCCTCGAGCGTGGAGCGGTTCCTCTTGACTCGGATCCACTCGTTTGCTTCTGATTTGGAGGGGAGGTTGATTGCTTGCCGTTGCTCTTGCTGCTGCCTCGACTTCAAGTTCTCTACATAGCGCACTCCATCTTTCGATACCTTGGCCCTGGCGAGCTGTTGAGCGAGCCGTTGACGACGCCTTTGGAGCGCTCTCTTTGATGGAGTTGGAGCAGTATTACCTATCGCCTTTGTGGCAGTTGTGAGGGCCGGATCTACAGCCTTAACCACGCTGATCGACGCGGGGTCGTTGCGTGGTACGGGCGTAGTGGCAGCGATGGCGGAGTCTCGGATTGAGGAGTTGGAGATCCCGCGAGCCCCTTTTGGAGATGGGTTCCTCCTGCGCCGGTGTGGAGAGGCAGATCTGGAGGAGGAGGAGGAGAGGTACTCTTCATACTTCTGCTGGTCGAACTCGTACTCGACCTCTTCATTCACCCGGATCTTGAAGGCCGGTTGCGTCACTCCGATCTCGGCAGCAAGGTCGGCGGCTCCCACTGTGGTCGCCAGCTTGTTTCCGGTAAAAGTTGCTGTTTTCATTACTTTGATATCTGTTACAACTTCGATCGTTACAACAGTATAAAATGAAAACAAAGGGGTACAACTTAAACGAAAATAAACACGAGAGCCCGGTTTGGTACGGTCTCGCTTGCGTGGGTTGTTGGCCTGTGACGGGGATGTTGATATCCGTGGACCGCCGACTCTTCAAGATCTATTCCGGTAAAATCCGGCAGAGTTTCGTCTATCCGCGTGGGATTCAGAAACAGAACTTCGTCGATCCGCGTGAGATCTCAGAAGTGTAAAGCTTATGTCTCGGTTAAACGAGGCACTAGCTCTTCTTAGTGGTCACCGCTAATGGGCAACACTAAGGATGAGAGAGGTGAATGAAGGGGGACTGGTGCAGAATCTCACTCCTCGATCCGGCAGGGCTTCGCTGCTCTTCTCAGAAATTTCAGATCTCGAGGTTAAACCCAAGACCAGAAATTCCTCTCCAAAAATCCAAGCCAAGAGAATGGAGGCCTAGAGGGCCTATTTATAGGAAACAAGACAGGGGGGGGCTGAAATGGCTAAGGACACCCCATGGGGTGTCTCAAGAAATCCGAGACACCCCTTGGGTGTCTCGGAAATTCCGAGACACCCTTGGGGTGTCTCGGATTTTTTGAGACACCCCCGGGGTGTTTCATGTCATTTGAGACGCTACCGGGTATTCCACCGTTGATCTGCCGTTGACTTTTTTGTCCGAACTCGGATTTGAGTGTTTTCAGATGCGTTGGAATTCTGACGGCGAGCTCTGTGGGCCCCAATGGCCGGATAATCGGTGAGGTGAACGGGACACGACGGGTGTTGATCCGTTTGCAGTGATCACGGGGTTATCGGTCAGTCCGTATCCCCGTTGTTCTGAGATTCTGTCGGCTCACGTGGTTCGTCGGTTCGCTTCAGGCGCTTACCGACGTCAGTTGAACTCTTGTAAACCGGGTAGTGACGTTCAATCGTTGCTCGATAACACTGAGCTGTGTGCGGGGACCTATCGGCAATTTTTGATGCCTACAAGTTTCACCTTATAGAACCACACCAGAGCGATGTCACTCGAGCTTAGCTTGAAGGAGATCCATAAGAGCACATGTAGAAATCTTCTTGAGTATCCTCCCCTAGCTTCGGGACGGAAGAAATTTCTCATTATGGCGATCAACTTCAGGATGAAAATAGGGATGAATGAATCGTTCATGTCAAGATGAAGATTATCGAACTCAATAGAGTTCGGATATGGCTAAGAAGAGTCAACACAATCGTGTTCCTCTATAGCCTTAGCAACAATTCTAGGGTATTTACCAACCAACCATCTGACTGCAACACTTTGATAAGGACATGAACTCGGAAGGGCTTCGGATCAGGCTTGATCTCCTAGACGAGGCCCGAGAGAAAGCGCTCCGGACCCAGGTCACAAATCAGCAACAAATCACCCGCTACTATAACAATAAAATCCGACCAAAGAGATTCAACGCTGGCAACCTCGTCCTATGCAAAACTACTTTCGATAAAGACACCCAAAGAGGCAATCTAGCTCCTAACTGGGAAGACCCCTATATAGTCCTAGAAGACCTGCAATTAGGCACCTATTGGCTAAGGGCCCCAGATGGGAGAGTCCTACAACATCACTGGAATGTTGAGCACTTGAGGTGATATTTTCAATAATTCTATAAATTTCATTCAGTATTAATGGAATTATCATTAAAACTGACTCGACTCCTGTTTCGCACTCCCATAGTACCAAATCTATGCAAGAATTCTAAGCCCTTTGTCCCTTTTCAGGGTAAACCCAAGGCACACTCACCATATGGTCAACCCCCACAGTTGCTATTCGACCATTATGGCAAGGCCAAAAGACCCAGGCATTTATGTAAGTCCTGGGCACCCAACCTCAGGATTATCATTTTGCCAAAAGCCCCAGTTTTATCCTGGGCACACAACCTCATGGTTGTCCTTTTGCCAAAGACCCACACGTCTATGTAAGTCCTGGGCACCTAACTTTAGGGTTATCCTTTTGCCAAAGACCCATACATCTATGTAAGTCCTAGGCACCCAACCTAAGGGTTGTCCTTTTGCCAAAGACCCAAGCATCTACGTAAGTCCTAGGCACCTAATCTTAGAGTTGTCACTTTGCCAAAGACCCAGGCGTCTATGTAAGTCCTGGGCACCCAACCTCAGGGTTGTCATTTTGCTAAAGACCCAGGTATCTACGTAAGTCCTGAGTACCCAACCTTAAGTTTGTCCTTTTACCAAAGACCCAGGCGTCTACGTAAGTCCTGGGCACCCAACCTCAGGGTTATCACTTTGCCAAAGACCAAGGCATGGAAAGACCCAGGCATCTACGTAAGTCCTGGGCACCCAACCTTAGGGTTGTCACTTTGCCAAAGACCTAGGCGTTTATGTAAGTCCTGAGCATCCAACCTTAGGGTTGTCACTTTTCCAAAAAGACCTTGACACCCTCATTAAGTCCAAGGCACGTAGCCTAAGCCCTTAGTGTCATCATGAGTAAACCCAAGGCATGGAGTTACATTGTTCAGTCGTCTTCGGCAAAAATACCTAGGCACTTTAACTTGCTAGGCTTCATCAACAAAAGACCCAGACACCTCACCAACATGAGGCATAAAATGAGCCAGTCGTCTTGACCACTCAACACTCAGGTCGTCCCAACATGGCTGACTCACAACAATCTACACTTGTTCCCTCAGCAAAATCAGAACAAAGCTACAAGCAGACAAAGCAAAAATATGGAATAATTGAAGGCAGACTCCAGAATGAGAGCAAAGTTAATCTTTATTCCAAATCTCAAACTTTATTACAAGTTTATTACAATATCCATGTCAATATTTGCAAAAGCCAAGTCGATATTTACAAAAAAAAGATACAAGCACTCAGATCTCTCGACAAGATTCAAGAGTAGGGCTTGGGAGGTCCTCTACGGGAGCGACAGGGGTAGGAGTAGCAGAAGAAGAAGTGGCAGGGTTCTCTCCAAGGGTGTCCTCCAACTCATCGTCACCGTGGTCCAACGCCAGTTCCATCCAACCCCCCTCCGTTCACCTAAAATCTCCTTTAGGAGGTCGAGATAGCAAGAGACACGGGGAGCATAAAGACATCTCCTTTAAGAGGTTGAGACAACAAGAGACACGGGGGAGGATAAAGACGATCAAGGATCAGACAAGAGCCAGGAGGAAGCTAGGTAGTCAACACCAGCCTTGCAAGCTAGAGCCACCTTAGTTTTACCCAAGGGACCCTAGAGTCAGTCGTCGACCACCTTGCCTTATACTGCTCTGAATCCAGGCGAATAAGCTGCTTCCAGGTCCATGACGATTGTCGCGGACTCCTGATGAGTCAACTGCTATGTTTGGTATACAGACAGTGAGAGTCCGCTTCCCAGGTACTTCTCTTTCGAGATTTATTCGTACTCCTAATCTGATAGTACAACTCATCAACGTTGTGGTCAGAGCAACCTATCAGCTATTGGTTTGAGTCCCTAGGTATAACGTTATCGTTTTACAGACATGTTTTCTTCTGAATGGATAACGCCTTGTTAGCATTTGTTGGAGTCGCGTGTTTGGGACCGCGCCCTCATAAGGGTGCATCCTTAATGAGCTCCTGGTCTACTACACGCACCCTCAGTCTAGAGGCATCAGGAATTCCCTTATGCACAGCACACCAATGTGTACAATTAGGTGTCCCAGTGTGTTTAGAGGCGGCGGGACACCTTTGAGCAGTAGATGGTTTGACGGGAGGACGTGTATGACCCCCACTCTGCAGAACTACTCGAGTTTTGTTCATCAGAGCTTTGCCTCAATCTTTGTATGAAGGACCAAGGCGATCCACAATTATAATCTTGAATTTTGATAGGTCAACACTGCTGTAGGACTTCACCAAAGGTACGAGAGGAGTTAGAATAGGAACGCGGGCTCTCGGAAACTCAAAAATGGCCGTGGGAGGCGAGGCGAGTGCCGGCCAGGCTGAACTAGCTCGGCCATGGCACGGGCCACCATTTGGTGGCTCAGTGTTGGCCAAGCCACTAATGGTTGGCTTGCGAATTTTAGGTGTCTCAACACTTGTCCGAATCGCTGTTTTCGATTTTAGCCTCCATTCTCGGGGTAGTTTTGGTGGTTTATTAGCCTCCTTGTCCTCCTTCGTGTCTTGCACCTTTCGTGCTAAGGCATACGTGCGTACGGCATGTGTATAATGTTTTTGGATGCTCTCCATGAGAGTTGAACAGGTTCTATTAACACGGACCCATTCATTGGCTGATAGCTTGGAGGAGGGGCCATTTGCTTGCTGTTGAGGTGTTTGGCGCTCTTTGAACTTTAGATCCGCGTGATAACGGATCCTGTCAACTGCTCTAAGGCCTTGGCAAGCTAACGTGTGATGCATTAGCGTTGCCTCTGACGAGCCTTCTTTGTCAGATTTGGCGCGCCTTCGTTAAATAACTCCTGGACTGAGTTGTGATCTAAAATCTCGGCTTCATTGGATGTTAGAGAGGCGTTGTGAGGTGCTATTGTAGCAGCAACTGGGGTGTTAATCTTCTTGCGCTTGCGAGGGGAGGATGACAAATACTCCTCGAATTTCTATTGGTTGAGCTCGTAGTCGACCTCTTCGTCAACTGGGATCCATTTCCGAGGTTGCGACATGACTGCCTCTGCAAAGAAGGTGTTGGCTCCCACTGTGATCACTAGCGTGTTTGGTTCAAAAGTTAGCTTTTTCATTGTTATAGAACCTGTTACAATCGTTTATCGATTACAAGTTCAAAAAATAGAAAAGTTTATCTTTTTATAAGATCTTCTTACACAATGAAAAATAAAAGATTACAAATTTATCAAACAACACACAGATCCTATTTATTAGTTTCTATTTGCGTGGGATCTTTACCTATGTCGGGGATGCGTTAGTCCGTGGACCACCATGGATCAGATCCGGTTGACAGATTAATGATCAAAGCTCTTACTTTACAAAGGAAGTCATCGCAGAAGTGATAATATCGACCAAGCAAGATTACGACTCTTCTCGAGATCAAAACCAAGTTTGATCCGAAGAAAATGTGGAACGGGCCTCAGATCTCTCGAAAAGCTTCCTCTTTATTCTAAAGTTCTCCAAGATCTGCTAGCCCTCCTCTAAAATTTGTGCTCCACGCTTAAATTTTACAGTACCTTGTCCTTGATTTTAGATCCTTGCAAATGAAGGCCCTAAGCTTGCATTTATAGGCTTCGGTTGTAGTGTTTTTGGATAAGAACTGATGATTTGATGTTATCTGTAGTTAACAACCACTTAACCATGTTTAGAGATAGTATCAAAGCAGTCGGGAGGCTTTGAAACGATCAAATCCCACAAAAACCTATCGAAAATGTGTTTTCGGCTCAAAACTGCGTGAGCCACCAACTCAGCAGGGTACGAGCCACCAAATGGTGGCTCGCGCCTATGTGAACCACTATTTGGTGGCTCTGCATGGTGCGAGACACCAAATGGTGGCTCGACCTTGGCTGAGCCACTAGAAGGTGGCTTGGCCATTGGCCGAGTCATTGGCTTTGTCATTTTGGTGCGACTCAGCCATCAGGGGCTATTCCAGTTTTCTAGGTTTTGACTTGTTTCGTCTTTACGCGCATTTCGTTATTTTTTTGATTTGTATGCTTCACCGATTCGCTTCATGCGTTTTGTTAACTTAGAGATGGTTGACGAGTGTGTTGGCCGTTTAGAGCTGGCCTGTGAGCCCATTGGCCACTTAGAGCTGGCCGGTGAGCATGCAGGCCACTCGGAGCTGGCTGATAAACGCGCAGACCACTCGGAGCTGGCTGGTGAGTGCGTGGGCCACTTGTTAGTGGCTTGTTGCTACGTCATCAACGGTTTGCCGATTCACTTCATCTGCTTGTCGGCGTCAGATAATCCTCCTTGACTAGAATGATGATATTCATCGTCTTGTCTCCATCTTGAGCTATGTTCGGGGACCTATAGGTAATTTTTAACGCCTACATCACCTCCTCAAAGTATGTTAGAAATGACTCCGCAATCTGGTTGCCTCGTGAGGTCGCTACCACCAACTCAAATCCATCACTAGCTCGCAAGCTGACCGTCTTCGCAAAACAGTCGATACTCACATGGTAGGAAGATAACTAATCCATACCAAGGATAACATTAAACTCAGACATATGTAACACGATCAAATCAATCATGAACTTAGGATTGTCTAAGTTTATAACACATCTCCTACAAACACTCTCTAAAGAGACACCTCTCCTAAAGGAGTAGATACAGATAACGAAATATCTAAGGCTGTGCTACAAGCTGAAGTCTAACCATAAACTCATAGGAGATGAAGGAAAGTTAAGCGCCAGAATCAAAAAGAATATGTGCTAGAAAGTAGTTTACAAGGAACGTACCTTCCACCACGGCCCCGCTCGTGCCATGGTCACGAGGAACAACTGCATATACTCTACTGTAGGCATCAAAAACTACCTATCAGCCCCGAATATAGTTTAAGGCGATGTAACAATGAATTGTTAACGCAACGAAGTCACGAAATGTTCGGAACAAGACCACGGGCTCTCACGCTCGCCAACCAGCTACAAAAGGTTCGTGCGTTCGATGAACGTTCACTTGCAAATCAACGAAATGTATGAAGCGAACCACAAGTTTAATAAACCGTCCGCAAGTCAGCAAGATACATAAATTGAATCACAAGCTTGGTAAATCGTTCGTGAGCTAGCAAAACGTCTGAAACGAATTACGCACGAGGAGATGAATCAATGAACACACATAAAGCGAAAAACAGCTATAGAAAAAGCGAATAGATGAAATAGGAAAAATCGACAAAATTTTGAAAAGATGGGTAAAAGGAAGCCACGGGGCTCGCGTGAGTGCGAACCACCAAATGGTGGCTCGCACCCACGCGAGCCACCAAATGGTGGCCCGCACCTTGTGCGAGCCGCCAAATGATGGCCCGTGCCTGTGCGAGCCACCAAATGGTGGCTCGCACACTTTTGGGCCACCGCGGATAGTCCCGAACGGTGGAAATTCTAGAAAACGTGTTTTTTGATGTTTTATTAGAGTTCTTTCGTTCCAGGACTTCTTCAATCGGTTTGAAGCTTCCCTAAACATATCTGAATCGTTATCAACTACAGAAGACATCAGAATACCTATCTTATCAGAAAACATGATGACAGAAGCCTATAAATAGAAGCCCAGGGTCTTCATTTGATAAGATCTGAAAATCAGAGGGCGAGGTGTTGTTGAATTGAACAGTGAACCACGTATTTTAGAGGAAAATCAGCGAATATTGGTGAACTTTTTCATAAAGAAAAGGCCTTCGAAAGATTCGAGATTCTCTCCCCCTCCTTCCTCCAGATTAAACCTTGTTTTAATCTCGAGAAGAGCCACAATCCCGCTTGGTCGTGATTGTCGCTACCGCAATTGTTTCCTTCGTGAAACAAGAGCATAGTTATACAATCAACCGGATTTGATCTGCATTTGGTCCATGGACTAACGCGTCCCTAGCACAGGAAAAGATTCCATGCGAAGCATCAGGAGATAAACTACTACTGCGTTTTGTTGGATAAAGTTGTAATTTTTAATTTTTTTCATTGTAAGAAGATCTTATAAAAAGATCGACTTTTCTTTTAGTTCAGACTTGTAATCGATAAAGGGTGTAACAGGTTCAAAAGCAATTGAAAAAGCAACTTTTGATGATAGAAACTAGCAACCACAGTAGGAGCCAATAGCTTCTCTGCCAAAGCTGTAGTGTCGCAGCCGAAGATTATCATCCCGGTTGACGAAGAGGTCGAGTACGAGTTCGACCAAGCAAAGTACGAGGAATACTTATCCTCATCTTCAAGATCATCCTCTCCTTGTAAGATTAGGAGAGAATCCACAAGGAAGATTCAGGGTTACTCAGACTTGAAGGACCAAAATCAGGATCCTCACCCCGTGGCGGCCTAAGATACACCGCACAATAGCCTCCCGGCGTACGACAAAGCCAAGGCCACTAACTATAGCTCTTCAATCAAAGAGCTCACTTCTGACTCTCTCAAAAAGAGCACGTCAAAGGTAACGCCAACGCCTTGTGCATCAATTTTCAAAGGCCTTAGAATCGGTAGATGGAATCCACCATGAGGCAAACTTGGAGCCTAAGTGATATTAAACCCCGCTATAGCGAACAAAAGATTCTTCTTTTATAGCAACGACTAACAAGTGGACCCGCGTCAAAAGGACTCGTTCAACAATTTGAAGAGCGAATCTAGAAACACTGCATGTTGCTTGCACATGTGGAGAGCCTCGTATAGGAAGCTAATGAGTTACAGAGACATGACGCGTCGAATAAACAGTCAAAACTGCGCCAAATTTAGAGGCCAAAATCCAATACAAAGTCTGGAAAAACCGAACCACGAATTCCTGATTCAACCAGACCTGAACCACAAAAGCCTGGTTCAGTCAGACCTAAACCACTAAAAACTGGTTTAGTCAGAGCTGAGCCACCAAAATTTGACTCTACAGGACAAGGGTTGCTAAAAACTGGTACAGTTAGACTTGAACCGCCAAAGACTGGTTTAGTCAGATCTGAACCACCAAATATTGGTTTGTTTGCAACTAAGTCCCGGCCTGGCTAACCTTTTGTTGTAGAAATTTTAGTTCCCATGCCTTCTACAGAGCCTCCGATGGCTTCTGTTCTCATCCCCACAAGTTTGGAGTCTCCGATTATGCTTCATGAAAGAGTAGACTTGTCTCGATTCAAAGTGAAGGCCACAGACCGTCTTGGTCCTTTGCATGAAAATCACGATGAAACCCAAGCAAGAGAGCGTCCAGGACTAACAAATAAGCTATGCACAACATGCCGGACTGGGAGATATACCCACCTTTTCAATAGGTTGAAGTCTACTTACATGGAGATGGTACCTACGACTAATCGCCTCGGGTTGCGAGTTAAAGTTCAAGAGCCCGTTGAGGCCCCGCACTCACGAAAGCATGGTTTTAAACGTGCGACTCTTGGGGAATTATCTTCATCAAAAGAAGATGACCAACATATGATAGGTTTCTCTGGTAATTACGCCGATTAGTTGTACTATCGAACCGCGAGTACAAAAAAGACTCGGAAGGAAAATACTTGGGAAGTGGCTTCTCATTGTCCATGCACCAAGCTCATCAGGGCGGTGTTATCAGAATGTAGTTGTCCTGGAACTGCTTCACACAGAGTTTCAGTATTTGAAAGGCTCTCTACCAAAACATCAAAGGCCAAGCCGAGGCATTTCCATAGGAGAAAACCAGCCGCCCAAGATGACGAACTTCCGGATGTCACTATTAACATGGCTGACAAAGGAAAATCCACTCGACGTTTCAGCCCCGAACCTTTCCCAGAAATATCTCAGCGAATGACTCGGCTACAAACCAGGGCTATCAGGCCTAGAGATTATAGGAGAGTTCAGAAAGGGCGGTCCTCAGATGATGAAGCATCAGATGCAAACTCTGCAATCGCTTTAGACGCCACTGTATCCAGCACGGGATGAACTCAAGAGGCATTCATGATCACTACTGAGCAGATGGCTCAGCTCCTTCAAGAAGCCTTAGCTAAAGGAGGATTTCAAAATCGAAATGGAGATGGTTGTGCAACGGGTCAAAGATTTAGATGCCCAGCAGCTCCAAGAGTTGTCAAATCAGCGCGATGAATTTAGTCGTCACCACACTACCAATCAGGTAGATAGAGACTCAGAAGTAGAGGAAAATATCAACGCTGATACTCCACCTGATGATAAAAATACTAAGGATGGCCTCAACGCTGGGGGTGGCCCCACTAACAATACCAACACTGGGGGTGGCACCATCATTCCTTTTCAAAATCGCCCGAAGAAAAATGCAGGGGAAGATCTTAAGATTAAAGACCTCAAAAGCCAGATCAATGCTTTAATGTCTGCTCAAGAGGTAAAAAAGACCGACATTCCGGGTCCTTATCCGAGGGAGTCAGAATCGATTTCATACCCGACGAAGTTCAACCTGATTAACTTCACGCCGTTCGATGGAAGGGGTTCGCCCACTCAACACTTGGTTTACTTCAAATCCCATCTAGGGGTCATTTCAAGCAATGAACCTCTAATGATACGATCATTCTTGGGAACCCTTCATGCAGCTACCTTCGATTGGTACCACCGTCTCAAGCCGGGAAGTATCAATAGTTAGGATGACTTGGAGAGCATGTTTCTCACCAACTTCTTCGACGATGACACTGATGTGTCAATTGGAACACTCTTTGATGAGAAGCAGAAAGACGGGGAACTGGTTGAGAACTTTATCAAGCGCTTCTGGAATAAGGTAATGAACTACCGAGATCCGGTCACGGAGGAATTCATTCTCCAAACATGCCACAACAACCTTTCCTTGGACGTGTTAGAAGTTATGGGCATGACACCATCCAAAACGTGGAAAGAGTTGAAGGTGCGAGAGGAGCAGTCTGAACGCTTCCTCAAGAGGAAGAAAGCTGAAAGGGGTCAGCCGGCAAATAACGCCCCAAAACAAAAATTCACCCCCCGTGGTTAAGGAAAGGTGCAGGCAAATGCAGTGGATGCAAATCAGACTTTCCAATTGCAATCCCAACAGCAGTCGCAACAACAAGCACCAAAGCAGCAGACGCCTCAAAGGCCGTAGAAGACTTCCGAACCGATGTTCCCAAAGGAATATTCTTTTAAGGAAGACAAAGTCCCTATCATCTTTAAATACCTCATGGATAACAGTAAGATCAAGCTACCTCCGGTCACCAACGAGGAAGAAGCTAAAAGGACAACCGATCCGAAATATTGCGCCTTCCATAGACGGGTTCACTATCCCACCAAGATGTGTTATACCCTTAAAGACAAGATCCTGGCCTTGATCAAAGCCGGCATCATCTTTGCAAATCCACCCAAGGAGAAGAGGGTAGGCGCAAACGCAGTCTCCATCAGTTTTGGTTCTGTCCTTACAACCTGGTTTCAAACCAAACTCGTTCCAAAAGTGGAGATGAGGACCATTAATGACGATCCGCACCGACAGAGCAAGAATGGACTTGTGCAGCATACGACGCCTAATGGTGAAATTTTATGGGTCCATCCGGATCTACTTAAAGATGAACAGTGGGTGGGATCCTCATCTAAGAAAAAGTTTAAAAGCAAAGGCAAATCCTGCTGCCCCGCGACAGCAATCATAGAAAAAGACGATGAAGGTATCCCTACCTTATCGCTTTCTGGAGATGAAAATGAAGCCTTCGCTACTAGAGGAGGGAATGAGTATCATTATAAATATCCTCAAGCTTCTAACGCAACTGCCAAAACGTTGGCCGAGCTGGGGGTGGTAACAACTCCCCCCACTTTTGTAGAAAAATCTCAGCAACAACCAATTCACAAACAAAAGGACAAAGAACCGCAACGCCAAGAAACTCAAAACCCGAAGCAGTCCTGATTCAATCGTCCGATTGGGAGGGATAAACCGGGGAGTTTGAATGTGTCGTACCGTTTCGATTTCATGAATCAACTAGCTAACATCCCGACGAGAATAACCTTATACGAGCTATTGAGTCTTTCTAAAGACACGAGGGAGGCCTTGCAAAAAGCTCTGGCTGATACCGATGTGTTCCTCACTCACATCAAGCTAATTCCTAAGGAACCGAAACCGCCAATTCAACATTGTGATTTGATAGCCAAGCAATTCCCATGCGTAACGTTCACTAAAGACGACATGTAAGTCAAAAATTCGAAGCATGATAGGCCTTTGTACTTCACTAGATACATAGGCTCTAGCGTCGTTAACTGGATCCAAGTCGATCCGGGTTCTACTGTTAGCATCATGCCACTCCAACTGATGTATAGTCTTGGGATCCCTACAAGCAGGTTTTCTTCAATAGGCACGGTTATTTACGAATCTAATACCAGTGGGTCCAGACCATTGGGTAAAATCCGAGTGAAGTGCCATCTAGGGGACTTAAAGTCTAAAGTACGTGCTACGTAATTGATGCGGAAACTGTGACGCCCCTGGGTTCACACAAGGCTGCAGTCCAAGGTAAAATCAAGAATGTCAAACCTGCCATGCACCACACCGTGCAATAACATGTTTCACCATCACAATTTACTATCTCTCTAGTAGAGTCAATAACAGGTGTAGGTATAAAAGCAAGTTAAAGATAATACAATACTCAACTAATGAAATAATAGAAATCAAATAAATATTTCATCATCTAACATACTGAAGTACAAGTCATTGTCTGAAATGAATAAACTGGAACTTCTCAACAATTCTCAAATACAAATGTCTGAACAAAAGGAAATAAGGCACACAACCTTTACAACTTCTAGAATAAACTCTCAAAATGTCTAAACAAAAGCCTACGGTGGAGCTCAAAAGCAAAATACAACTATAATAGAATGACTGAAGCTAGAATGCCTCGCCATCAACCTACAACTCTCCGGGCTCCTGGCTCGTTACCTGAAAGGGGGAGGGACAACGAGCGTCAAAGCGCTAGCGAGCAACATCACAACCAACCCCAAGGGAAAAGGGATCGTTGTATACAGAAAATAAAGTTATAGCATATATATAAAATCACAAATCCTATTTAGGTAATTACAAAATGAGCATAAGTACATCGAGCGAAATAATCCAAACAAGGAAACCCTCATGTATATACCATGTAGCTCAAATTGTAAATACCTATGTATAAGAGGATTTTAGTAGTTAGGAAATTACAACACGAGCATAGGTACGTTGAGCGAAATAATCCAAACAAGGAAACCCTCATGTATATACCTTGTATCTCAAATTGTAAATCCCTAAATACTAAAACCCGAAAACTAATATAGGAACAAATAAATTAAAAGAATACAAAACCCATCTCTATTTCCAAACATAGTGTCATGTCGAACTCACAATGAGTGTCATGTTCGAAAAAAATGATTAAGTGTACAACACGTAGACTATATAGATTAAATGCCCAACACATGGACTGCATGAGGTAAACATCCAACACATGGACTAAAATATAACCAATGTCCAACGCATGGACTAAGTATAACCAACGTCCAACGTATGGACTGAATATATCCAATGTCCAACGCATGGACTGAATATAACCAATGTCCAACGCATGGACCGAATGAACTGAATGTCCAACACGAGGACTGAAAGGTAATGCATGTCCAGCACGAGGACTGAGTAAAAATAGATTATAGTCCAACACGAGGACTTAACAAACTATGCTAATATAGAGGTGATATGTAATAAGATAAACTTCACTAATTTCACACACGTCTCGATGTGTAAACTAAACTAGTACCTGCATGACATCTCACATGTAAAAAATGCAGGTAATATGCTAGTTTCTAATACCCGTCATTCGAGGCGACTCCTCGTTCATATTTGGGCACGCAGCCACAGAAAACAACCATAAACAGTTTCAGTTACACTGAAATAACTCAAACAGATTCAAACTAAAGAAGTGTAGACGAAGAAAACTCCTCATCAGTCGACTCATTGGTCGACTCATCAGTCGACTCATAAGTCGACCAGACAAAGCACACAAAACTGAGATTTTTCCCATCAGTCGACTCATTGGTCGACTCATCAGTCGACTCATAAGTCGACTCATGAGTCGACTCATTGGTCGACTGAGTAGAAAATCCGCAGTTTCTTGATTTCAATGATTCATCTACGAAACATTAACTAAAAATTGTCTTTAATCATGTCCAGCAATATGATTCCATTTCTAACACATAAATATCAACAAAAACGAAAGTTTTACATGTAATATTCTATATTAAAACCCTAAACATATCTATTCATGTTTGAAAAAGCTTTGAAACTATTAAACCACAATAAAACCCATGTTAAAACAAATTCCAAATCTGGGTTTAGTTTTACAAATTCGTTTGTGAGCTTTTATACACAAATAGTGATTTAGGCTTAATAAAACCGAAATAAAACCAAATAAAAGCATACAAACAGTGGGTGTAGGATTGGGCGAGATGTTACTCGCCACTGAAGTGCTGGAACAACTCCTGGATCCGAGAGAGAAAGATCCCCTTCGCTGCACCTCACCAAAACTCGTTGAAATCCTCTGAAAACTTTCCAAAAATTCACCAAAACGAGCTAGGGTTTGAGAGGGAGAGATGGGGGCTAGGGTTTTTGAGTTCTGAAGGTGTTCTCGGGTAAGAAATATCATATATGAGCGGTCAGACCCGATACAAAATCGAACAGACCCGCAAACTAAAAGAAAACCCGAAATCAGCCCGTCAGTCGACTTATTGGTCGACTCATCAGTCGACTCATTAGTCGACTCATAAGTCGACTGAGCAGATAATAATTTCCAGATTCGTGCATGTTTTGTTATTCAGCCAAAACCAATGCACGAAACTCTATGAAACCACACTCATACATGTCTAAAAACTTGTTACCAAGTATATCCATGACCTCAAGTCATTTACCACCAATAGAGTTATTTATCACTAATAATTCACATATACTTCTAACAAAATACGGGGTTCTACATTCTTCCCCCCTTAAAAGAATTTCGTCCTCGAAATTTGGAAAGCATATTCAAACAAATAGTATTACTTTAGACAAGCATATAACGATATTTATATTTAACAATCCGGGATGACTATATTCCCACTCAACCCTTAATCGAATGGAACTAGTACGTCGGGCGAAAAATCCAAACAAGGAACCCCTCATATATATACCATGTATTCCAAAAGGTTAAGAATTAAGCAGAAATATCCTCATTCTAGCGTTAAATCTAAATATAACCACACAAATGATCACACACATAAGTCAATCTACTTCCTCAATAGGTGCAGGAAGTCGCGCGACATAATATCTTCGCGCTCCCGAAAAACCATCTTCGATGTCTACACTTAACCAGCTAAAATGTAAATACTCTCACTTAACCCCTAACTAAATGGAACAAGTACGTCGAGCGAAAAATCCAAACAAGGAACCCCTCATATATATACCATATGTTCCAAGTACTTAGAAGATAAGTGTTAATACCCTCATTTTAGTGTTAAGTATAAACATCGCCATACATGAAACCATAAGCCATAAATAAGTCATACATAAATTAAATTTACTTGATCCAATAGGTGTGGATAGTCACGATGAACATCCTCCTCACGCTCCCAAGAAACCTCCTCAACTCCTTTCCGGTTTCGCTGAATTGACACAAAGGGAAAACATCTTGTTTCTAAATTTCTTGTCTTCTCTAGTAAAAATACAAACTGGGATTTCAATCCTATACAAAACATCCTGAAGTTAAATCTCCAGTGCGTTCAACACTCACTGTTGCTCTTCATTATGTAGGTGCCTCTTAAGCATAGAAACATGAAACATGAATTACTTATGTATACTAGTCATCGATGCTAGAAGGTCTAGTCCATGTGTAACAGCTCCAATAAGCTCCAAAGTCTGAAATTGTCCAACATATCTCAGCTCAAGTTTTACCCGCCTTCCGAATCGCTGAACGTCTTTCATCGACGATATTTTCAACATAACTATCTCTCTCAAATTTTGAAACTCCAAAGGTCTTCACTTCTCATCTGTATAGCTCTTTTGCCGACTCTGGGCGGCTAGGATCTGTTCTCTGATCAATGTTACTCTCTTAGTAATCTGTCTCATAAGCTCTGGCCCAAGCATTAAACTATCCTTTGGCTCTACCTAACATATAAGCGATCTGCAAGACCTCCCGTACGATACTTCATACGGGGCCATACCAATTGTCGCTTGATGACTGTTGTTACAAGCGAACTCTATTAGCGGAAAATGATCCTCCTAACTGTCTTGAAAGTCAATGACACAAGCCCGCAACATATCCCCCAACATATGATTTACTCTTTCCGTCTGACCATCCATCTGCGGGTTAAAATACACTATTGTAAGATAAATCTATCGCCAACGAATCCTGGAAACTCTTCTAAAAATGTGGAATGAACACTGAACCTCGATCCGATACCATCGTATCTGGAACTCCATGAAGTCGAATAATCTCCTGAATAAATATCCTCGCATACGTCTCAGCTGTATAGTTAGTCTTCACTGGAAATAAAATGTGCTGACTTCACTAGTCTATCCACTATCACCCAAACAGAATCATTCTCTTTCTTTGACTTTGACAACCGCACGATAAAGTCCATAGAAATATCCGCCCACTTCTACTTCAAAATGGGTAAAGGCTGAAGTGTTCCTGCCGTTCTCTGATGTTCCGCCTTCACTTGCTGGCAGGTAAAGCACTTAGCTACATACTCTTAAAATCTTTCTACACATACCACTCCACCAAAAGTGTCTCTTTAGGTCCTTGTACATCTTAGTAGTCCTTGAATGTACCGTGCACTAAGTACGATGTGCTTCATCTCATAACTCCCTCTTAGGCTCTGCACTAGCTGGCATAAATGGTCTATCCTTCTTCTGTAGATTTCTATCTGTCCCGAAGGTCTAATTAGTCTTAGCCTATTTGGTAATCTCCTTCTTTGAGATTTGAATCCAAGAGTCTTCCAACTGAGCTATGACGACTCCATTACTCCAAGATTGCTGCACTGACAAAGCTCCCAACAATGCACTGGTTCGATAAATCTCTGGTCTAAAAATCAAACTGGCTAAGAGCGAGAAGATCTCTATGCAATGAGCATCTCGAAACTGAAACCCGATGTCGACGTTTCCTGATTAAAACATCTGCTACGACGTTCGCCTTCCCCGGATGATACTGAATCGCAAACCCGTAGTCCTTGATAAACTCGATCCACCTCCTCTGTCTCTGGTTGAGTTCCTTCTGAGAGAAAAGATATTTTAGACTCTAGTAGTCTGTGAACAGTTCAAACTGCACTCCATACTAGTAGTGTCTCCATGACTTCAATGCAAATACTACTGCTGCTAACTCCAAGTCATGAGTGGGATAGTTCTGCTCATGCACTCTCAATTGCCGTGAGATACACGCTACTTGTCACGCCCCGCTTCCTAAAATACCCGGGAATCGGAACGTGAACAAGCCCGCGGCGTATTAGATCAAGGAGAGTAAATAAAAATAACTATTTCTCCTCAACCTAATACGTTAAGCGTCTGGAAATAAATACAATGCGAAGTCACAGGTCCCGATCACAATCAGCAAGAATATAATAGACAAACTCAGAATAAAGAAATATCATATCACAAATGGGATAACATCCGAGACATAAAAATACGGGTCAAACATGCCCTTATACAAATCTGAATAAATGAATACTGAAGAGATACAAAATACACTGATCAATTAGAAATAAAAGGTAGTACAAAAGAAAACTAAGGACCAATAACTAAGTTTTAGCTTCTTCTTCTGCTCCATCCGCTAGGCACTCCTGCTGAGAATCCTCTGGCTCCTGATGATCTCCCAGCTGAACCTGTTCTTCCTCTAAGTCTGACGTATACCAGAGAAAACAGGTGTACGTCAGCGTGTATGGCACACGGCAAGACCCGACCCCACAAAGAAAATAGAACGAACGGAAATCCAATGCGAAAAACGATACGATCACAGAAATAACAAAAGAACATACAACTGAAAACCTCAAATCAACATGAAAACACTACCAAAACATGATAGACATAAAGCATCCAAAATCGATCAGGTAACGAGATCATGCAGCTAGCGATCAGTCTAATCATCCAAGTAACAGGGGCATACAATAGATGGAATTAATACTTAAAAATCTATAACTCGAGACGTAGTACGTCGAGCGAAATAATCCAAACAAGGAAACCCTCATGTATATACCATATGTCTCGAATTGTAAATAATTAAATATTAATCCCGATCTATGTATGAACAGAAACACAACTAGCTTATATCTCACAAGAACTCATACTTAGCCAAGAAATGAGATCATGTAACTAGCCATCCTATAACATGTCACTGGTTCACATCTCACACAGAGTCAAAGTTCACATTATCGGATATCTAGTTAACAACCACATCTCACTAGTACCTCAGACCCGCTCCAGTGCGAAACGATTCACTGGTGCGTGCCTGGAAATAATCAATAATCACAATATCACCGCTCCTCAGACCCACCCCAGTGCGAAATGATTCACTGGTGCGAGCCTGGAAATAAACAATAAAGACATCTGATCACTGCTCCTCAGACCCACCCTAGTGCGAAATGATTCACTAGTGCGAGCCTGGAATAAACAATAAACACATCTGATCACTGCTCCTCAGACCCACCCCAGTGCGAAACGATTCACTGGTGCGAGCCTGGAATAAACAATAAACACATCCGATCACTGCTCCTCAGACCCACCCCAGTACGAAACGATTCACTAGTGCGAGCCTGGAATAAACAACAACATATCCGATAACATGAACCCAGACCTTCCCATCCCAAGTCCAAGTCAACAACTCATATCTCACGGGTCACTATGGTCAAGCAATACTCGCGATTCTCAACTATAACAATGTATAAAAGCAATGAATACTATGTAACAGTGTCATGAATCATGAACAGGAAACGTGAATAACTACTAATAACAGTGCAAGATGGAACTACAACTATTAAATAATTTCACATGAAATGTCGTAATTTCCAATCGTCATGATCATAAATTTATTAATTCCAAAAATCTTCTTTTCTGAAATAGATTCCTTTAAAAATAATCCCTTCTCCAAAAAATTTCCTTTAAAATTATTTAACATTATAATTATTCTAAACTAACCCATTTTCCAAAATAAATTCTTTCAACTCATTTATTATTATAATAATTCAAATTAAACCATTTTTCCAAAATAACTCTTTTAAAAATTATTTCTCATAATAATAATTCTAATTAATCTAGAAAAACATTAATTTATCATTTGAAATCATTTAATATCATCATCAACAGTCCCACGTAGATAGTCACAATATACAAGTTATAACTAATCATATTACAGCACAAATAATTCGCAACAGATCCAGAAATTGAATTGACGAGTCAAAGGGAAGCGGGATCTTGCAAGCAACTAATTAATTCACAACAGATCTAAGAATTGAATGACAAGTCAAGAGAGTATCGGGATCTTGCCTCGGGTATTCGTCGAACGAATCGACGTTGACGGCACGGGTCGGATCCGACGCGGAGGATCGCGACGGCGAACTCGGGTCGGCATCGGGCAATGGCGAGCTCGGGGCTGCAGGCGGATCCGAGGGAGGGCAGTGGGGTTAGCACGGGTCTGGTGAGCAGCGCGGGGGAGGGCTCGGACTACAGCGGCGATGGCGGTGGTCGAGGCTTGGGTTCGACGGCGCGGATCTGGTCGTTGGGTTCGAGCTGGTGGTGCAGGAAGCGATCAGGTAGCGGAGGAGGACGAGGGGGTGCTGCTGGAGGATGGTAAGGGGCTGGGGGGTGGATCTCAGGGCGGTGGCTTGGAGTTGTGGCTCGGATCTAAGGGGAGGAGGTCGAGAGAGGAGCTCGGGGCTGACTGCGAGTGTTGGCGGCGGTGGCCATGGCGTGGGGGACTGAGGAACAGAGGAGGAGGAAGTTGGTCGGAGCGGCTTTGAGCAGGGAGAGGTGGCGCGGGGAGGCGTGAACAGGGGAGGTGGCTGGGCTTGCGCGGAGGAGGGCGATGGGGCTGCGGCCAAGGGGACGGGCACTGTGATGGAGCTCGTCAGAGGGGGAGGAGAACGGAGGTGGTGGTCGGGGCTTGGACGAGGCTGTTCGCGGGAAAAATCAAATCTTTCTTCATTGACGATTCCATTGCTATCTCAGTTAACAACTTTATGCGTTACAAAGATCCGGTCTTTTTATAAGATCCGGTTACAATGAAAATCAAAGAAAATAAAGAAAAATTACAACTTTCCTTATTTGCCGAACAAATCGCGAGCTCCTGTTATCCGGTCACTCGCTTGCGTGGGTTGTTTGCCTGCGCCGATGGTTGTTCCGTTGACCACCGTGAGATCTAGATCCAAGCAGATCTACACAATATTACGGGTATTATTTCACCAAGGAAATAATAGCTGGAGGGATTGTTTCACCAAGGAAACAACCGCTCGAATCTCGGAATCAAAGACCAAGCTTTGATCCGGAGTGTATCAACGTAGATCTGAGATCTCGATCCTCTCGAACTCCTACCTTTTGTGGTATGGGTGCTCGCCAAGAATCAGATCCGAATGTCTAAGTCTTCAAGCCTTCAAAAACTCAAGCACGAGGTCTCAATCCGGCAGAGTTTCGGCTCTCCAAAAGTCCTCTAAAACGATGCCTCACACCCCCTATTTATAGGGAACCAGATCTGTGCATTTGGCACAGATCTGGGCGGCCACCTCAGGGTGGCTCGGC
>BQKN01060782.1:0-16233 GCA_022839385.1 Asparagus kiusianus | reverse complement strand
GGCTCGGCCGCCGAGCCACCCCGAGGTGGTTCGGTTTTTGTCGAGCCCCCTTGGGGTGTTTTCCATCGTTTCTCGTCTTCCGGTTCTGCATTTGATTTGTCCGGACTTTGATTTGGTAGTCCGGGTCTTTATTTGGTAGTAAATCCACCTTGATGTTTGAGTTCGAATCCGTTTTATGGTTGGACGACTCGTTGACTTCCCGAACCGTTGGATTGGTTCCACACGCGAACGCATTCTGTTGCTTGCGTGCAATTCGTTGACCTCGTCGCCTCGTCACTCGAACGTCCGTTGATTTGTCAAATTATCATGCCGAGCTGTGCTAAGGGACCTATAGGCAATTTTATACGCCTACAGATACCCCCTCCAAAGTATTTCAGCCTCGTTCTTTTATAGAAGGGTCTGGAATACTTTGGATATGATTGCCCCTACCCTCAGTCGGTATAACGGGACCTTGGAATGACTTTTTGTTCTGTATTCCTTCAATCCTTCAGGCTGTCCGGTGCTTTGTCGAACATCTGTAAGGGTTCCGGTGCTGCATTTATTGTCTGACCGTTGTCGGAATTTTGAACTTGAAGTCGATTCCTGATTTTCCAATCTTTAGCTCGTGCTTGTTGGTTCAACATATAACTGACCCTCGATTGTTGGTGTTGAGTCTTCATTTGCGACGCGTTGTCCGGCGTTGTGTTATTGAGTTATCCTTAAGAATATTTTTTAGAAAAATATTCTCCAGGAACTTCTCAACAAAAATGGGGAATAGTTTATACTCGTATACCTTATTGGAGTATTTTTCGTGCCCGAATGAGTTGAACCGGTATGATAATTATCTGAACCGGTCCAAAAAAGGCAACAATTTAGCTCAAAAATTCTTCCGCTCCTTCCGAATGCGCGGGAGAGACCAAAATAAACAAGTGATTGAACCCTCGGTCGATTTGAAGTTGTTTCGACGCTCAATTCAGCTCCAAGTTGAATTCTGGTTTAATTCTAGTTCAAACTGGTTCAACCTGGTTCAAGACTGGTTCAACCTGGTTCAAGACTGGTTCAGAACTGGTTCAAGACTGGTTTAGACTGGTTCATCCTGGTCTGGTCTGGTTCAGTCTGGTTTGGTCTGGTTCAGCCTGGTTCAGCCTCTTTTGAACTCATTTGGACTGGTCTGGTCTGGTTCACCTTGGTCCGGTCTGGTTCAGGGCTGGTTCACATTATAAAAGGGGTCTTTTTCTTTCTTTCTTTTCTTTTCTTTCTCCCCTCTAGGGCCGCCCCCCCCCCCCCCTTTGCCTCTTCTCTTGATTTTCCTTCCCTCGAGCCTCCTTTCTCCCCTAAACCTTGATATTTGTCTTAGATCTAGGCTTCCTTTGGATCTTGGACTGAAAAATCTCCCTAAACTTCCATATTTAGAGTTTCTCTCTGGCCCTTCGAGCGCATGGTTCAAGTTTCCTTAAAAATCTCATTTTTATTGGATCTCGAGCTTTTCTTCATGTAAATCCTCCATGATCTTGGTCTATTTCATGTTCGATCCAATGTATAGAGTCGTGGGATTATATGTAAGGGTTGAGGGTGTGATTTGGTGCCTCGAGCTTCTCTTTCAGGGGGGTAGAATTGATAAAAAGGGGATCTTTTTTTTTTAGATCTGATCCCTCAATTTATTTTGCAGCTCATTATGTCGCGTGTCTCGAGAGGTCGTTCCCCTACTACGTCGGCTGATGGCGTGCCTCCCTCTTACGCTGGTGAGCTATTTTTGGTAATATTTGGAAATTTACAAATTAACCCTTTTTTTCTTAGAAATTTGCAAATTGGTCCTTTTACCCCACGTTGTTCTCCTTGGTGAGGCAATCGGGAAGAGCCTTGATTCTCCTTAGTGAGGATCGACGCTTTAAAGTAATGTTTTGCTTGGTCAAAACCATATCTCAAAATAAAGGGGGCGATTTGAAGGTACATTGTGCTTTATAAGGCAGGGATATATTGTCAATATACCCTATCTTGTAATTGCACAATGTTGCCAAATCGTCTCATCCTTTATAAGGCAATGACTCTATCTTACCCATTTGTAAGATGAGTTCAAGTTCCTTTTATAATTGAGACTAACAGATGTTTAATTGTTTGTTTCCAGTGGGATATCCTTCTGGATCATTCTCATCTCATGCAGTATATGGGCGTCGTGGCGAGTACTATTCAACTTCCGACGATCTTTCCCTCATTCCAGTTACTCCTCAGTTCGCTTTGGGCACATCGACTGAGGTTGCTCAAGTGGTGAGGGAAGGTGGGCATCGAGCTCTCCGACAGTTGATTACCGATGCACCTTTCGTGAAGGACGCCAGTTCTATTCAGCCTCTTCAGAAGAGCGATTTCTTATTTGGCGACTCTGTCGAAGATCCGGATGCCGTGTTTATTGAGGCCGAGCAGTGGCTTCATAAGACTGGCAGTGGTTTCATATATTTGCTGAAGATTCCTCGGCATCGTTCGTTGACTGAGCTCAGGCATCAGGCTGTGACACGGGAGATGTCATGGCGCTTGAAGTAGGAACATGAGAGCGTCCACTACGGCTACATCACTCATTAGGCGTTTCCTGGCTCGAACAGGAATCGTATCACCGGATTGCATCCTGGGGTATTGGGGCTGGATGCACCACCACGTAACGAGTTCCTTGCCACCGCTTCTACCTTGAGGAATCGCCTCGCTGCTCTAGGACGGGAGATGCCTGCGACGCGTCACAGGATTTATGGTTGGGTCCATTCTTTGGACAAGTTTTTGTGGACTCGCATGACAACGTACGTCTTGAGCCGATGGGGCGAGGAGTTGCACGCTTGTGGTATATACGCAGCCGTTCGTGCCACCATGTATGGCTTGCCTGTCAGCGCGAGGCATTTCTGTGCTTTGTTCGAGCTATATAATCCAGATTCGAACACTTTTCTGACCCGGCAAGGGGAGTTGGGCTTGGCTCTTCACGAGATGCACAGGATTTCTGGCTTGCCCATGGGACAGATGCTATACCAGGAGTACTTTCCCTCTAATCATGAATTGAATCAATTGAAGGATCGTATGGCCGACCGCTATGAGACTCTATGGGACCTCACTTGTCACTATCATATTGCTTTGGCGCAGTCTGAGCCTTTAGCAAAGAGGACTAAGGTATGTGTGAGTCTGAAGCAGTTTACAAATTATATGTTCAGGAATTTGGAGAATAATTCTGGCGAGGCTATTTGTGAGTTGGCCCCACTTACTCCCTCAGGGGTGAATAGTCTACTGAAGAAGATTGACGCTCATTCTTATACCACTAGCAGTCCTGAGGGTGGCTTTCCTGCAGGGACCAAGTTCAAATCATTCCTATGGCATGCAACCGCACCGATTCGACCGATGACTCTTCTTGCCGGTTATCTCGCTATTTGGTTGAAGAAGTGCGTGGTTCCATATCAGTCTGGCAACGCGTTGCCCTTGGAAGTGCTCTATCCAGCAGTTCAGCTCGCCTACAAGAAAGAACTTTCACTTCTTCCGGTGATGGTGGACAACATTCATCGAGGGCTTCGACAGCTTTCTGGTGCCTTTACACGGAAGGAAAGTGATTTACCGGGTCAGATTCCCACCATTAAGACAGAGCTCCCGTATACTTATTTGATGGCCTGGTTCGTCCTTCACCGTTCGGATATGATGTCGGTACCGAGCGCCACAGACCATTCCGTTCCTTTACTACAGTTGCTTGAGAATGGCAAGTGGGAGGGGCGCGGATTTTCTAACATCAGACAGCAGCTGTAGGTCCACAAGTGTTGGACATTTTCCACTTGTTTTCCATAGTTCTCCGGCCGATACGGCGATTGTTTGATAGATGAGGAGAGGCCGAGAGAGTATCGAACTCACTTGGACATCGGCTGCTTTAACTGGCTAGTGAACATTAGGCCAGGTTATCTGACTTTTCGGGTGAGGGATCAGTGCTTCATAGAGCCATATCTACCCTGCCAATTTGCTCGCCAGTTTGGCTATGATCAGCTTTACGTCGAGAATCCCCGTCAGCTGCTTCGTGCCCACGACGGTTTGGTGGATGGTCTCCGTGCTTGGTTGTGGACCGTGACTGGCTGTACTGGTGCCAAGTTCAGTCTCCCGAGTGCTGATCGGCAGTTGAACCTCACTTTCTTGAGCTGTAAGTGGTTGTTAGCAGCCAATAAGACTATCCCTGTGAAGCCGATTGAAGAGCTAGAGGCCGAGGAAGCTTCTCAGGTTGATTCCCGCTGGATTTGGGAAAACGCTCGGTCACAGAGGACACGGAGCAAGACTCGTCGGATTGATGAAGAAGAAAAGAGGACCTTCCATTCTGCGGATGAGGCTTCAGGCGGAGATCCTGAAGATTACGAGATTTTTCCAAACGAGGTTAACCATTCATCTTTTTTCTTCTGCTTTCCAGAATCATTAAAGTTGACAATGGTTTGATGTTTCAGGGACCATTGGTGACCAGGAAGAAGAGTTTCGTCCTCCTCCCCGAGCGAGACCTTCGACTATTGTCCCTACTGCTAGGCGGAAGAGATTAGCCCGTAAGCCGCGTGCAGCTTCCCGAGCCTCTGATATGGACTTGGCTGGTGATGATCCTGCTAGTGACGGAGGTAACATCTACCCTGAAAATCATTCTCTTGATCATTCTGAACATTGACTCATGCTTTCCCCATCTCTATATAGGAGAACGTGGAGAGAGCGAGATGAGTCCCGATCCCGTTCCTGTATCTCCTGGTGAGTCTGACCCCCTGCCCCAGGTAGAAAGGCCTACAGGAGTTGCTGACATTGGGGAGGATATCAATGTAGGACCTGATCCCGCGAATCCAGGTACATCTACTATTGACAATGTATCTTTTAGATGGTACACAAAGGAATTGAGTAATTCGGAATTTGTGCATCCTCTAATTGTCTCTGTACTTCTCGCTCCTTTAGATAACTTGCAGGAGGCGAACGAGGATTTTGGAAATAAAGAGGATAATGCACCTGTAAAAGGTAACTCATTTTTATTGGTTGTAGTTTCTTCACTTTCCTTTGGTACTTATATTCCCTTGTGTCAGACTTCTCGATTGATAATTTTCGACGAGGAAAGCTTGTTTGCGGACACTCCCATGCTACACTTCATGTATAGCTCTCCTCAGATTGATGACCAGTTACCTGGAGATATGTTTTCTGAGTCCACCTTCGCGAAAAATCCCGAGGATGGTTCCTTTGAAGGTATGTGCCTCCTTCTAAGTTGATTATAGGACTAGCCAATTTTGACTAATGCAGCTATAATGTGATGCCTCTGCGAATTCTATTTTGACTTTGACAGGAGCTTTTGCCGAGAATGATCCTGTTGAGCCGGCTGTGAGACCAACTACATCAGTTGATGCACCTACAGCCGTTACATCTCCACTACCCCCAGTGACTCAAGAGGGTATGAATTGAACAACTGAGAATGTTATTTATTTCCTCCTCAAAGCATTTTTGACGAGTTTCTTCTTTTGTGTAGGGCCTTCTTCTCGGCTCCATGTCCTTGTGAAAGAGTTGCTATCAGACGACGATCCTGAGAAGATCGTTCTCTGCATAGAACTTCGCTCCTTCTTCTCCTTCATGAATGCTATGATTGGCAAGCTCTTCCACGGTGGACTCCTTCTTCGCCAGTTCAAGCCTTTCCTTGATTCTAAAGTCAATTTGATCAGGGGAGCAGGATATCCAGATTTGGCGCAGGCTATAGTTGATGACCTCGATTGCTTAGAGCATGAGCTTCAGATGTTTCGTGAGCTTCGAGATACAGGCGCCTCCTCATTTATTGCTGCTGAGCTAGACACCCGCTTACAGTTACTGCGCGAGACTCAGATTCTCGCTAAGCTTGAGATTCAGGTGCAGCGAGACCGAGTGGATCGAGTTGAGACCGGCCTTGCTACTAGATTATCTTCACTTGCCGAGCTCGACTTTTCCATTACCTCTTGTGAGAATAAGATAGACAGGCTCAGAAGAGAACTCCGCGAAGAAGAGGAGACTCTGGGCATTCTTCAGATGACGAAAGCACAGGATCAGCAAACCTGCACGGCTTTGTCTGATGAGTTGAAGTCCTTGAAGCAGAAGCTAGTTGAGACAGAGGAGACTGCTGCGAAGACTTCGACCGCCACCGAGGAGTCCATTAGAGCTGAACTTAGGCAAGCTTATGATGAGAAGCTTTCTAAGATCAGTCAGCAGATTTTTGGTCATGGGCTTGATGTATGATTTGGTTTGCTGTGTACTTTGACTTTTGATTTTCTTAGTGAAACTGGTTTTCATCTTTATCTTTATTATGATTCGTCATTCCGTTTGAAATGATTGACCATAATACTCATAGGATTTTTGGCAAACCCTCAGCCATCAACGGGTTTGATGAGCCTTTACCGACTACCGTTTGAGTCGGGCTAGCATGCGGATTGTTTAAATCCGTTCGCATGTAACGTTGTGCTCAGAGATTGAATTCTCTGAGACTTTGTGTTATGATGTCGAATACATAGACTTCGTCATTGTTACGGGAATAGGCTACCCGGCGACACGTGTTAGGTGTTGGCTTTAGGATTTTTGGCTAACCCCCAGCCTTCAACGGATTTGATTAGCCTTTACCGACTACCGTTTGAGTCGGGCTAGCATGCGGATTGTCTAAATCCGTTCCGCACGTGACGTTAAGCTAAAAGAGTTAACTCTTTTAGTGCTACGATATTGAATACGTAGACTTCGTCTTTCTCCTGTGAAAAGACTAAACAGCAACGTGTATGAGATGTTGACTTAGAATTTTTGGAAAATCCTCAGCCTTTAACGGATTTGATGTGCTCTTACCGACTACCGTTTGAGTCGGGCTTACATGCGGATTGTCTTAATCCGTTCCGCATGTGACGTTGTGCTAAAGGAATGAACTCCCTTAGACTTCGTGCTACAACTTCGAATATGTAGACTTTGTCATTGTTATGGGAATAGACTACCCAGCAACGTGTATTAGACGTTGGCTTATCCCTACTTAGGCTTCGGGATCAAGGTCC
The DNA here is from genome assembly GCA_022839385.1 of Asparagus kiusianus. Lineage (NCBI taxonomy): Eukaryota > Viridiplantae > Streptophyta > Magnoliopsida > Asparagales > Asparagaceae > Asparagus > Asparagus kiusianus. Next base: position 9,244 of record BQKN01060782.1, on the reverse strand, counting down.
CCAGAGTCAGGCTCTGGTATCTTTTTCTACGGATAAAGACCAAACCGGCGACGCGTGTTAGGCGTCGGCATATCCTTTCTTAGGTTTCGGGATAAAATACCCCACGCATGTAAGGCATGGATTTTGGTGTTATTAATAACAACCTGCCACAATGTTGAATATGTGGACGAGTGTTCTTTTTAACGGTTAAGAACTAACCGGCGGTGCGTGTTAGGCGCGGACTTATCCTTGCTTAGGTTTCGGGATAAAATACCCCAGAATCAAACTCTGGTGTCTTTTTCTATGGAAAAAGACTAAACCGGCAGCGCGTGTTAGGCGCAGACTTATCCCTGCTTAGGATTCGGGATAAACTTCCTAGGATGAATCCTAAATTGATAAATTTTGGAAAAGGAGTTGGTGTGGGAAAGGTAGAATTTTATATTCTATTCCCCGAGCAAGGAAGGAAGAATTTTATATTCTATTCCTTGATTCTGGAAAGGAAGAATTTTATATTCTATTTCCAGTGCAAGAAGGAAACTAGAAGTGGGATCTCCACTCCGAGAATCCGGAAGATCTAGATAAACTTACCTTTTATAGGATTGGTTATCTGATCAGAAGATGAGTTTTTCGTTTATCGAACTGAAATTTCAACTTCGGTTATGACCATGAGAAGGTTTAACCAAAATGAAAAGAAAGGGAGTTCTTTCGTTTATCGAAAGGGGACTCCGAACTGAAAGCGGACCTCTTGTTCATGGAAAGAATCAAGAGGGCCAGAAGAACATTTTTTTGTGGACTCACCGTCAATTGAAATTGATCAGTGAGGGATTTTGGGGGTAAAAATGATTTTGGGTTATCCTCTAGAATATTGAGTGTAATATTCTTCAAGGAACTTCCCGATAAATGAGTTGTCCTGAATGAACTAGGGATAGTACTTTTTCAAAAACTTCCCATTTATTAGCATTAATTGCCTGACACCTTCTAGAGAAATTAGGCGATAAGCGCCGTTTGAATAGACTGTGTCTATTACAAACGGTCCTTCCCACTTAGGTTCGAATTTACCTTTCTTCTTGGAGGTGAGGATTATTGGTCGGCGAGCAGCGAGGACCAAATCTCCTTCCTTGAAGCTTCTTTGGCGGACCCTTTTGTCAAAAGCCCTGGATATTCTAGCCTGATAGAACTCAATGTGTTGTTGAGCTTCCAAGCGCTTTTCATCCAACCTCTCGAGTTCCTCGAGACGTTTTTGATGTTGCTCTTCGGTCGTCATCTCCGTTGTGAGAGCGATCCGAAGGGAGGGGATTTGAATCTCCAGCGGTAGCACAGCTTCACATCCATATACTAACGAATATGGGGTGGCTCCCGTGGGTGTGTGTATGGTGGTGTGATAAGCCCAGAGCGCTTCGCCGAGTTTATCGTCCTAATCTCGCTTGTTGGTCTTCACGAGTTTTGACAAGATCTTGATTATCGTTCTGTTAAAAGCCTCAGCTAATGCGTTCCCAGCAGGATAATAAGCTGTTGACGAAACATCTTGAATCTTGAATTTGTCACAGAACCTGATGAAAGCGTTACTTATGAATTGCGGACCGTTGTCATGAATGATCCGCCTCGGCACGCCGTGTCGGTATATGACATGATGCTTGATGAAGTTGATGACATTGTTCGTCTTCACTTCTTTAAACGGAATGGCTTTAGCCCACTTTGAAAAGTAGTCGGTGATAGCGAGAATAAATCGATCGCCTTTGACTGAAGGAGGAAAGATAGGACCGACAATATCCATACCCCATGTCTCGAATGGCCAGGACATGGTTGACGTGTGTAATCGTTCCGGAGGTTGGTGCATATAATTTGCATGCACTTGACAAGCGTGACATTCTCGGGCGTACTCGATCGTGTCACGAACCATTGTTGGCCAGAAATATCCCATTCTTCTGATTCGATCATACAGCTTGGGACCAGGCTGATGTGCACCGCATTCTCCTTCGTGTGCTTCCTTAAGAACTTCTTTTGCTTCTTCGTTCGAAAGGCATCGGAGAAACAAATCATCATACCCCCGGCGATATAACGTACGGGTCTCGGAATTGTAAAAGAACCATGGTGCTCTTCGGCGAATAGATTCTTTTTCTTTTACATCCTCCGACAAAATGCCATATTGGACGTAGTCAATGATGGGAAAGCGCCAATCTCGGGACTCAGACCCGATTTGGGTTGAGTTCACCTCTTTGGCGTTTCCATTTCTATCATCCTCTTCTTCAACCTCCATATCGTATATGGGTATGCAGAGTTGGTGTGACCTTACTGTGACTAGCAGTTCAGTTTCGGGCGGCTGCGCGAGTGATACTGCTAGTGCTGCCAGTGCATCCGAATAAGCGTTCTGGAGACGCAGGATATATTCGATATAAAATTCTTTAAAAGAATCTGCCATTCTGACGGCCTCCTGATGGTACGGAATCAGATCTGGGTTCCTGACTTCATACTCTCCACGAACTTGGTTGACTATCAATTGAGAATCCCCAAAAGCTTCGAGATACTCGACCCCCAGCTCCTTGGCGAAACTAAGTCCAATGATGAGCGCGTTGTACTCGGCTACGTTATTGGAACATGGATTCGTCAGTGAATAAGCCCGAGGCATCACGTGCTTCCCTGGGGAAACTAAGACAACTCCAACTCTGGAGGAGACTCTAGAACATCCGGGGGTTATTGCTTTATTAACTACTCTTGAAGCACCATCAAAGTATAATTACCATACTTGTTGGTGTGATGTGGTATTAACCTCGTGAGTTTCATCTGGCAAGTCATCATATACTTCAACTGTATCTGTTGTCGGACTTACCGCCAAAAGATCACAAATCGCTTATCCTTTGACCGACTTCTGCTGCTTAAAGTGCAAATCATACTGGGACAAGAGAAGGGCCCACTTTTCTAACCGCCAATTCATCGAACCTGGTTGAGTCATGAATACCCGTACCGGATTAACATTAGCAATGACGTAAATCGTCTGGCCAACCAAGTAATGTCGCATCTTCTGTACTACGAATACCAATGCGAGACATTCTTTCTCGATCATCGGATATCTGGACTCGGCGCCTATCAAGGTCCGACTTAGGTAATAGACTGCCTGTTCGTGACCATTATCATCGTCTTGTGCTAATAAAGCACTTATCGAATGGTTCATCACCTTGATGTAAATCAAGAACGGTTTACCTGATTTTGGTGCAACCAGAACAGGGGGATTCATCAGATATGCCTTGATATCTTCGAATGCATTTTGGCAAGAATCGTCCCAAATAAATTACACGCCCTTCTTGTTTAGCTTAGAAAATGGTTGGCACTTCCTAGAAAGATTTGAGATGAACCGCCTGATGTAAGCTAAACGTCCTTGCAATCCTCTGAGTTCTCTTAGATTTCTCGGGGGTTGCAATTCATTTATTGCCTTCACTTTGTCTGGGTCAATGTGTATACCCTTAGTGGTGACTACGAATCCAAGGAATTTTCCGCTGGACATTCCGAGGAAGGATTTTGTGGGATTCATCTTCAATTGATGACTCCGCATGAGATCAAACATCGTTCTCAAGTCTTTGATGTGATCTTCTTTGTTACGGCTTTTTACCACCAAATCATCAACATAGCATTCAACCGTTTTCCTGAGGTGCTTCTGGAAAATCTTGGTCATCGCTCGTTGGTATGTGGCACCTGCGTTCTTCAGACCGAAAGGCATCACCGTGTAGCAGAAGATACCGAGGGGCGTTCTGAATGCTATATGCTTCTCATCATCCGGGTGCATCTTGATTTTGTTATACCCCGAAAAGCCATCCATGAAGGACATTCTCTCGAATCCGCATGTATTGTCAATAATGACATCCGTGATCGGGAGAGGAAAATCATCTTTTGGACATGCTTCATTCAGGTTCCTGAAGTCGATGCAAATCCTGATTTTGCCATTCTTCTTCATGACGGGAACAATGTTGGCTAACCAGTCTGGATGTTGTTCCTCTCGGATAAATCCTGAGTCTATCAACTTCTTAACCTCTACCTCAATGGCTTCCATAATCTGCGGACGAAACCGTCTTTGCTGTTGTTTGATAGGTTTAGCATCCGGTTTGATGTAGAGGCGGTGCATTGCCACCTTGGGGTCGAGCCCTGGCATGTCTTCGTAGTTCCAGGCGAAGACATCAATGTATTCCCTGATAAGGGTAATTAACTCATCCTTCTCATCTGAGGGAAGACTACCGCTGATAAATATAGGCTTTGGATTAGCCTCATCGCCCATATTAATTTGGACTACTTCGTCTTCGGTGGGTGGTTCTCTCTGTTCGAACCTATCACCGTATTGCATGTTTAGATGATGAACCCATGGGTCCTCCCACGTTGGCATTTGATCGTCGTCCTCCAACGTAGATGGATCAACCGTAGTCATGTTCGACATTAAGGTCTTGAACATTTCTCCCAAACTTGTGTCGGAATCCTCAGCTGAAGAATCTGGCAAATACCCATCCTTAGCTTTGTTCGCAATTTGATCGATGATTTGCCAACCACATTCGTCATCTGATGAAACATAGCCTAAGACTCTCTTGTGACGATAATAGTCATCCGGTTTCCCTTTTGGTAATATGCCGCTTTGACTGGGATACGGGAACCTCGAACGAAGTATAAACCTTCTCCGAGTGTGAAGTCGTACCCTTGTTTTTCCATGAGTGTGCGCGCTTCCGGACTATACTTAGATAAGTGCAGACCAGATTTGTCATCATCTTCATCTTCTCTTAGGAAATGATCTGGCAACGGAAGATTTTCTCCTTTACCGTAAATCACTTCTTTTTGTCCTCCTATTTTGGCAGGAATAATCCGGGTTGTTCCGAAAGAATGCTGGAGACTTCTCTTCATTACATAAGATGATCGGAGCGGCATATATAAATCTGGATTATCATATAATCCCTTTATCGCATCATCAAGAGACAAGGAGTACTCTAAATCATGATTTATTTCAATATCGGCAAGTTGCCAGTTACAACCGCCATCTGACGATTGTTCATCGTCAAGATTGATTACAAAGGGTACAATGTCATTTAAAACAAAACCTTCATTGTAATCGAATCCGGCCTCGGAATCAGCTTCTTCTCTGCTGTCCGTGCCCTGGATCGATGGTTCCGTATCGGATTCATTACCATAAAGGAGAGAATCTGTGAAGTAATTCTCATACCCTTTGAATGGTTGTTTATCCGCGACCACCATCCTAACCCTTCCATCAGTGTCGACATATTTCAAACACTGATGTAGAGTGGAGGGAACTATAACATTACTATGAATCCAAGGCCGACCCAATAGTAAGTTATAGGATGTCTCAGCATCAATCACGTAGCACGTGACCTCCGTCTTCAGATTGCCCATTTGGCATTTTATTCGGATCTTCCCCAAAGGCCTTGACCCGCTGGTGTTGAATCCGTAAATGACTGTGCCTGTAGACGCCAATTTGCTGACTGGAATACCAAGGCTATGCATTAGGCGAAGCGGCATAATACTCACAGCGGAACCCGGATCTACTTGGATTCGGTTGACTTCGCTGGAGCCAATGTACCCGACGAAGTACAGGGGCCGATCATGATTTGAATTCTTCGTCTGCATGTCCTCTTTGGTGAAGGTGATGCAGGGAATGTTCTTAGCTGCCACATTACACTGTTGAGCTAACAGTTCTAGTTCTTCAGGCGTCGGCTTGATCCGAGTGAGGAACGCTTCTGAATCAGCCAAGGCCTCTTGCAAGGCTTCTCTAGTCTCCTTCGACAGTCGCAGCAACTCATATAGCATTATCCGCACTGGAATATTGGCTAGCTGAGCCATAATGTCGAAGACGCGCGGAGTTTTTGAATTCTCTGGTTTATCTCTTCCAATCGGACGACTGAAACGAGATTGCTTCGGATTCTGAACCTCTTCGGGCCTCTTTTTTTTTTGTTTATCTGTCGGCTGTCATCGAGCCTTCTCAACCGGTTTAGGAACCGCAATCACCCCCAGCTCTGTGAGAGTCTTGGCTGGTCCCCGTTTTGTCACCCCCTGCTCAGCTAATTGATCGCCAGGAGATGGATATTTGAAATGATACTCATTTCCACTCCGGGTCGCGAAGACTTCCTGTTCTTCGTCGGAGAGCGGGAAAGCGGGGATTCTTTCGTCATCTTCTCCTGGGATAGCAGAGACTCCATAACAAGATTTCCCTTTCCCTTTGGACTTCTTCTTGGATGATGATCCGGCCCATTGTTCATCTCTAATCAGGTCGGGGTGCACCCAGAGAATTTCACCGTTTGGGGCTGTGTGTGGGACGAGTCCTTTTTGGCGTTGTCCGTGCGGGTCGTCATTCACCGTCTTCATCCCGACTTTGGTGACGCGCTTTGGCTCAAACCAAGCTGCAGGCACTGATCCAAAACTGATTGACACCGCGTTTGCTCCCACATTCTTGGCTGGTTTTGGGGTTATGACCCCTACGTCGATCAACGCCTGAATCTTGTCCTTGAGGTGGTAGCAAGACTTCGTTGGGTGGTGGACCGCTCTGTGGTACGCGCAGTACTTTGGGTCCGTCACCTTGGTGGTCCCTTCATGATCTACGATCGCTGGCAACTGGATTTTGTTGTTCTCTAACAAGTACTTAAAGATGCCGGGAACTTCATCATCCTTGAAGGAGTAGACTTTGGGAAACCTCGGCTCCGAAGACTTTTGCTTCTAAGGCCGTTGCTGCCAATGCGGCTGTGATTGTTGTGGCGCTCGTTGCTGCTGCTGTTGCTGAGGTTGTAATTGAAAAGTTTGGTTAGCATCAACGGCATTAGTATGAGCTTTACCTTTCCCTTTTTAGTTGAAGTTCTGTTTTGGAGGATTTGTTGCCGGTTGGCCTCTCTCCGCCTTCTTTCTTCTGAGGAATCGCTCAGCTTGCTCTCCTCGAACCTTCAAATCCTTCCAGGTCTTGGATGGTGCTGTGCCCATTGCTTCCAACACATCTAGTGAAAGGTTGTTGTGGCAGGTCAGGAGGATGAATTCCTCAGTGATCGGGTCCCGGCAATTCATCGCCTTGTTCCGGAACCTTTTGACGAAGGTGTCAACTAACTCCCCGTCTTTCTGCTTCTCATCAAGCAACGATTCGATAGAGATCTCGGTGTCGTCGTCGAAGAAATTTGTAAGGAACTTAGTCTCCATGTCGTCCCAACTGTTTATGCTTCCTGGCTTGAGGCGACGATACCAATCGAAGGCGGCTCCACGAAGAGTGCCAACGAATGACCGTACCATCAGAGGCTCATTACCAGAGATGACTCCCAAGTGCGATTTGAAGTAAATCAAATGCTGAGTGGGTGAACCCATCCCATTAAACGGCGTGAAGTTAATTAAACTGAACTTCACCGGATATAGGATTGATTCCCACTCTCTTGGGTATGGACAAGGAATGCCCGTCTTTTTCGTCTCTTGAGCAGAAATCAATGTATTGATCTTGCTCTCGAGATTTTTAATTTTCAGGCTTTCACCTGTGTCTTCACTAGCATTCTCGTTACCACCCCCTGGATTGATGGGAGGGTTATTGGTATTACGAGCTTCATTTGTGTCTTCATCTTTCAGGTTGTTCTGGTTATGACGACTTGGTTCACCTTGTTGGTTCCTCAATGCTTGAATCTGTTGGTCATGCATCTCTCTCATGTTCTGCATGGCCATCTGCATTTCAAACCTAAAGCTTTCTTGTTGTTTGGCCATGGCATCTTCGAGCATCTTGGCCACTTGCTCCGTGCTTATCATAAACGACTCGCGGGGTTGTCCTTCACTGGACACGGTGTTATTAGACGCAACTGCTGAGCCAGCATCTGATTCTTCATCTCCCGAAGGTACTCTTGTTCGAACCCTACCATACGTCGCGCGAATGATAGCCCCGGATTAGAGACGAGTTACACGTCGGGGTATTTCTAGAATCGCCTCAGGGTTATCCTGAGCCGATATTCCTGTGCTGGTCATATTGGCGGTGACCCTTGAATGTTCACCGTCTTTGACCATCGTTCTTCTTCGTTGGAAATGCCTATGCCTTGGTTTTGGCGTTCCAGTGCTGAGTCTTTCGAACACCGAAACTCTCTCAGGGACTGCCTTGACACAGTTGCACTCAGACAGTACCGCCGGAATGAGCTTTGAACAAGGACATTGAGTTTCGATCCTTCGAGGGCTCCTCTTTCTGGATTTACTCGTACTCCTGGCACGATAGTACAGCTCGTCCGTTTGAAGGTCGGAGCAACCTATCGTGTGTTGGCACGATCTCCCAGGTATAATGTCATCGTCATCAGACGACATCGTTTCCTTCTGAGGATGAATTGCCTTCTTTGGGCCTTCCAGAGTCACGCGCCTCGAAACGCGCCTTTGTGGGCGTGAATCTTCAGCGGGCTTCTGCACTTCGATGCGCAAAGTCGTGCGCTTGGGTGCCACGATTTTCTCCAAATGTTGAGGGTTGCGGCGACCCCCAGCATGTTGCATTGTTTGGGACTTCTTCATTGGCCCCAAGCGTTCCTGGACTAGAGCTTTGCCTCGTTCCTTGGGAAGTGGACCGAGGCGCTCCAAAACTGATTTCCTCTTCTGGGATGGTCCTGTGGGATCTCCCGGAACAGTTGCGGAAATTACCGACGATTTGGGTTGATTCGCCGGAGGTTGAATCTTCGGAGGCTGCAGTTGTTGTTCCTTGGTCTGAACCGCCGCTTCAGACTTCGGCCTCCAAACCCTTCGAGTTGGTGGCGGCTTCTTGACCACCTCCTTCTGTAGCTTCCGACGGGCTTCTTCAGCTTTGGCCCGTGCTTGCGCCGATAGTGCGCGGCGTTTGCGGATACGCTCCTCCAGCGTCGAACGGTTCCGTTTGACACGGACCCACTCCATAGTTGATGGCTTGGAGGAACCACCCTTCATTTGCTGTTGAGGCTGTTTGCCTCGTTTACTATTCAGATCCGCATGGTAGAGGACCCCGTCAACAGATTCCATAGCCTTTGCGAATTGCTTCACAAGGCGTTAACGCTGCCTCTGGCGAGCTCTCTTAGAGAGAGTCACCACGCCTTCAATGGCGGATTTGACCTACTTAGAGGCCGATGGAACTTCACCCGACGCAACTCCGGCGTCGATCGGGGTGATGTTTGTTAGACCCTAGAGGGGGGGTGATTAGGGTCTTATGCTAATCTAATCTGATTAAATACCAATTAAAACTAATTAACTAATATATTCTTGCAAGATGATACATAATTACTTATGAGCAAGAATATGCAATATACACAAAGTGATATAT
>BQKN01060781.1:0-16676 GCA_022839385.1 Asparagus kiusianus | reverse complement strand
GAATTCGATCAGGCGAAATTCGAGGAATACTTATCATCCTCACCTTCAAAATCGCCCTCCCCGCGCAAGTGCAAGAAGACTTCCTCTCCCAGGAAAACTTTCAAGTCTGCAACGCCAATGAAGGCCGCAGATGAAAACTCTCTCCCGATCGTTGCTAAGGAACCTGTCCGCAACGTTTCTGTTCCAAACGACTCCGTACCAATTAAGGAGTCTTTGACAAATTGCTCACCGGTGCTGACGAAGAGGGCTCGTCAGAGACAACGCCAGCGCCGTGCTCGACAACTGGCCAAGGCCATGCAATAAACCGACGGGGTCCACTACTATGCGGACCTAGAGTCAAGAAAACAGAAAATGAATCAATTGCCCCAACGGCAAAGTAATCACATTTCTGCTCAACTTACGACGGAAGAATGGACCCTAGTCAAAAGGGCTCGTTCAACCCTGAAGGAACGGATACAGAAGCGAAAGGAAAAGGCCGCCCGCGCTCGTGCTCTCCGCCAACAAGCGTAAGGAACTAAAAAGGAGTTGGTGTCTGAAAAGCCGCCCAAGAACCGCAAAGTTTGGATACCGAAGGCGCCGCAAGCGTCTATTCCGGGCCCGTCTACTACATCACCAGTGAAACCCTGGGTTAGCCCAGATTTATCTAAGTTCAAGATCACCATGGCAGATCGCCTTGGTCCCTCGGTCGACGATCGAGGCAAAAAAACAGTTGAAGAAAATTCAAGTCAAGCAAACAAACCCTTGGTGGTTTCCTACACAGGGGGTCGTAAACACCCTCCTGTCAGAACTAATTCGGTCCAAGACAAGAGGATATCAGTTCATGATCGTCTAGGACCCGTGAAGACTCCACTCCCGCAAGGGGGTGTGTTTAAAAACTTAACCTTGGATCGCTCAGAAACGACAAATAATCATCCTGTGCATGTTAACAAGGCTCATAAACCAAAGATAGGTTGCTAAAATCACGGTAGTGATGAGCTGTACTATCGAAGCAGTAATTCAAGAAAAAGGATTGTCCGGGAAGAGGAGTCTCATTGTGCATGCGAGAGACTCATCAAAGCGGTATTGACAGAATGCGGTTGCTCACAAACTCCGAAACGAGTTTCCGTATTCCAAAGACTTTCAACTGAAACGTCAAATCCCAAAGTGAGACGTTTCAATCAGAGAAAGCCTGCAAGATGGCAGGATGAATTCCCTGAGGTCACCATTAACATGACCGGCAGAGGAAAACAACAGTTAGTCAACCCAGACCCTGATTTCTCTTCAGAAGGAAGAGTTGAGCGGGGTCTTTCTAAAAGAATGGAGCGGTTACGACGGAGGGCCAACCGACGTTGAGACTACAAGAGGATGCACGAAGGTTTATCATCGGAAGACGAATTATCAAATACTTGTTCTGCGATCGCTTCAGACGATACCGCGTCCAGTGTGGGGCGAGCAAGAGAATCCTTCGCGATCACGCCAGACCAATTGGCTCAGATACTGCAAGAAGCGTTGGCCAAACAATGTGAAGAGATCAGAGCCGAAATCAAAACGGAGATGGAGTTGACGATGCAACAAGTACGAGACTTGCAGGCTCAGCAACACCAGCCGGAATCAAGCCAGAAGGCAGAATCCAGTAAACGCAATGCCAAACCAGTACATATTGCTGAGGATGATGACAAAGAAGACGAGACCATCTTAGATGATCCTCCTCCTGATAAAGACAGTTCTGGAGACGGTCCAGCCAAATCAACTCTTCAAGTTCATCTGAAGAAGACTAAAGGGGAAGACAAAAAGATACAGGACCTCGAGAGTAAAGTCAACGCCTTGATGACAGCTCAAGAAGTAAAGAAAACGGGCATTCCATACCCGTATCCGAGGGAGTGGGATTTAATTCCTTATCCCCCAAAATTTAATTTGATTAACTTTACTCCTTTTGATGGCAGGGGTTCACCAACTCAGCACTTAATCTATTTCAAGTCACATCTCGGCGCAATATCAGGAAATGAAGCCCTGATGGTTCGGTCATTCGTAGGAACCCTCCGTGGGTTTGCCTTCGATTGGTACCGACGCCTGAAACCTGGAAGCATCAATAGCTGGGGAGATATGGAAGAACTGTTTCTTACCAATTTTTTCGACGACGACACAGAGGTCTCCATTGGCTCGTTGTTGGACGAGAAGCAGAAGAATGGAGAATCAGTTGACGTCTTTGTCAAACGGTTCCGGAACAAGGCGGTGAACTGCCGGGACCCACTCACAGAGGAGTTTATCCTACAGACATGCCATAACAACTTGTCTTTGGATGTGCTGGAGATAATGGGGGTTGTACCCTCTAAAACTTGGAAGGAGTTGAAGGTTAGAGGTGAGCAAGCTGAACGGTTTCTCAAGAGGAGGAATTTGGAGAGAGGTCAGCCACCAAATAATAATCAAAATCAGAAGCAGAACTTCAATCCTCGAGGCAGAGGAAGAGGGTCGGGACCCGCTGTCGATGCGCATCAAACGTCACAGCAGCCGCCACAACCACAACAGTCGTCGTTCCAATTGGCACCGAATCAGAGTCAACAACCACAGAAGCAATTTAAGCCATCGGAACCCAGATTCCCAAAGGAGTATTCGTTTAAAGACGATGAGGTCCCAGTTATCTTTAAATACCTGCTGGATAATAATAAGATCAAACTTCCACCGATCACAAACCAAGAAGAAGCGAATAAGATTAACGACCCAAAATACTGTGCATATCACAGAAGGGTCCATCATCCTACTAAGGCGTGTTATGTCCTGAAGGATAAAATACAAACCTTAATTGATGTTGGTATTGTGACACCGAAGCCAAAGGAGAAGAAGGTGGGTGCAAATGCAGTCTCCATTAGTTTCGGATCAGTCCCCTTATCCTGGTTTCAAGCTGAGCCAGTATCAGAAGTAAAGATGCAAACCATCAACGATGACCCTCACGGACAGCGCCAAAAAGGGCTAGTATCACACACAGCCCCTAACGGCGAAATCCTTTGGGTTCATCCGGATTTGCTTGAAGATGAACAGTGGACGACATCCACGTCAAAGAAGAAATCAAAGGGTAAAGGAAAGGAGAAGTCCTGTTACGGAGTCTCGGCAATTCCGGAGAAAGACAACGAGGGGATAGCAACTCTACCACTTTCTGATGAAGAACAGGAAGTTTTCGCAACAAGGGGTGGAAACGAATACCATTACCAGTATCCTGAAGCTTCTAATCCTAACGGTAAAACTCTTGCGGAACTGGGGGTGGTTACAACCCCACCCGTGGCAACTGAGAAACCTCAGAGAGTTGTTAAGCAGAAAGAAAAGGAACCTCAACCCAAAGAAGTTCAAATTCCGAAGCAGTCTCGTTTCAATAAACCAATTGGACGAGACAAACCGGAAAGCTCAAATGCTCCATACCGCTTCGACGTCATGACTCAGTTAGCTAATATCCCAGCAAGGATCACGCTATACGAGTTATTACGCCTTTCGAAGGAAACCAGGATAGCTTTACAAGAAGCCTTGGCTGATTCTGAGGTATTCCTCACTCAGATCAAACCAACTCCAGAAGAGCCAGAGTCGTCACTGCAACATTGCAATCTGGCAGCCACCAAATTCCCTTGCATCGCTTTCACAAAAGAAGATATGCAAGTCAGGAATTCAAAGCATGATAGGCCGTTATATTTCACAGGATATATCGGTTCGAGCACGGTCAACCGGATTCAAGTCGATCCGGGTTCCGCTGTTAGCATCATGCCACTCCGGTTGATGTACCACCTTGGGATTCCCGCCAGCAAGTTAGCCTCAACGGGAACTGTCATTTATGGATTCAACACTAGCGGATCAAGACCGTTAGGAAAAATCCGGGTGAAGTGTCAACTCGGAGATTTGAAGTCTGAGGTCACATGCTATGTGATCGATGCAGAAACTTCCTATAACTTGCTGTTTGGTGGTCCATGGATCCACGGTAATCTTATAGTTCCCTCCACCCTCCATCAGTGTTTGAAATATGTCGACACTAATGAGGAGGTTAAGACGGTGGTCGCGGATAAGCAACCATTCAAGGGGTTAGAAAACTATTTTACTGACTCCCTTCTATATGGTGCTGAGTTCGAAACTGAACCATCGGCCCATGGCACGGACAGCGGAGATGAAGCTGATACCGAAGCCGGGCTCGATTATAATGAAGGTCTTGTATTAAATGACATTGAACCTCTTGTAATCGATCTTGACGGTGATGAATCGTCGGACGAAAGTTGTAACTGGCAACTTGCCGATGAAATAATAAAGAATGATTTAGAGTATTCGCCTTGTCTTAATAATGTAATGCAGGAATTGTATGATAATCCTAATTTACATATGCCAATTCGCTCATCCTGCACGGCGATGAAGTACCTACGAAGTTCAGCCGGGACAACAGTGATCCTACCTGCAAAGACAGGGGGTGAGAAAGAAATAATCTTTGGGAAAGGGAATCCATCCCCAGCTACTAATCTTTTCTTGGGTAGTAGCTCAGATGAGGAAAAGCCAGGACGGCATTTCTCTCGGTATAGTTGGCAAGCTAATGATTACATGGAGAGACAAGGTTATGACCTCTCGCTTGGTGAAGGTCTTCATTTTGGTCAAGGAGTTAGGGTGCCACCCCGTTCTACTTATGTACCAAAAGGAAAACTAGATAATCATTATAGTCATAATAGAGGTCTAGGTTATGCTTCGTCATCTGAGAATGAAGATTACCAACAGATCATTAGCCAATTGATAAATGGAAGCGGGCATTCATCCGATACTTCAATGTGGGACTCTGACACAAGCATCGGAGAGAGATTCAAAGCACTGATGTCAAATATGGCGACAGTTGATCCTTCCACAACTGAAGAAGACGACCAGTTGCCTATTTAGGAAGATCCCTGGATGCATTACATGAATATCCAATACGGAGATCGATTCGAACAAAGAGAACCTCCTACTGAGGATAAAGTGGTCCAAGTTAATATGGGTGACGAAGTTAATCCGAAACCTATATTTATCAGCAGTGATCTTCCACAAGATGAGAAAGAGGAACTAATCACCCTCATCAGAGAGTATATCGACGTTTTCGCTTGGAACTACGAAGATATGCCAGGACTCGATCCAAATGTAGCCATGCATACCCTGAACATAAAATCAGACGCTAAACCTGTCAAGCAACAGCAAAGACGGTTTCGTCCACAAATTATGGAGGCAATAGAAGCTGAAGTCAAAAAACTGATCGATTCAGGTTTTGTCAGAGAAGAACAACATCCTGAATGGTTAGCTAACATTGTTCCAGTTCTTAAAAAGAACGGAAAGATCAGAATCTGTATTGATTTCAGAGATCTGAATGCCGCCTGCCCTAAAGACGATTTTCCTCTGCCTATTATGGATGTCATCATTGACAATACATGCGGGTTTGAGAGAATGTTATTTATGGATGGATTCTCGGGATATAATCAGATCAAAATGCATCCGGATGATGAAAAGCATACAGCTTTCAGAACACCCCTCGGTGTATTCTGTTATACTGTTATGCCGTTCGGACTGAAGAACGCCGGCGCCACATACCAACGAGCGATGACGAAGATCTTTCAAGAACACCTTCGGAAGACTATCGAATGCTACGTTGATGACCTGGTCATGAAGAGTCGTGATAAGAACGACCACATTAAAGATTTGAAGACGATGTTCGATCTTATGAGAACTCATCAGCTAAAGATGAACCCGACTAAATCCTTCCTAGGAATGTCGAGCGGTAAATTTCTCGGATTCGTCGTCACCACAAAAGGTATTCATATTGATCCCGACAAAGTGAAGGCGATAAATAAGCTGCAACCCCCGAGAAATCTTAAAGAACTCAGAGGATTGCAGGGTCGATTGGCATATATCCGTCGGTTTATCTCAAACCTATCGGGAAAATGTCAACCGTTTTCTAAACTTGCAAAGAAAGGCGTGTCCTTCATTTGGGATGAAGCATGCCAAAAGGCATTCGAGGATATTAAAGCATATCTAGCGAACCCACCCATTCTCGTTGCACCGAAATCGGGCAAACCGTTTTTGATTTACGTCAAAGCGACGAGCCATTCGTTAAGTGCATTACTCGCACAAGACGATGATAACGGTCACGAGCAAGCAGTATATTACCTGAGTCGCACACTGGTAGGAGCTGAATCTCGTTATCTAATGATCGA
Source organism: Asparagus kiusianus (assembly GCA_022839385.1). NCBI lineage: Eukaryota > Viridiplantae > Streptophyta > Magnoliopsida > Asparagales > Asparagaceae > Asparagus > Asparagus kiusianus. Next base: position 10,503 of record BQKN01060781.1, on the reverse strand, counting down.
GAAGGAATGTCTTGCATTGGTATTTGCTGTCCAGAAAATGCGACATTACTTAGTGGGGCAGACGATTTATGTCATCTCCAACATAAACCCTGTCCGCGTATTCATGACCCAGCCGGCGTCCATGAATTGGCGTTTAGCTAGATGGGCCTTACTCTTATCGCAATACGACTTGTACTTTAAGCAACAAAAATCGGTTAAAGGGCGAGCTATTTGCGATCTTCTAGCAGAAAATCCTACGAAGGATATAGTCGAATTATACGACGATCTGCCAGATGAAACTCATGAAGTCAATACTACTTCACATCAGCAAGTGTGGCAGTTATACTTCGACGGGGCTTCCCGCGCAACCAATGTGGCAAGCGCACCCGGATGTTCTAAAATCTCCTCAGGAGTGGGGGTCGTTTTAGTTTCCCCGGAAAAGCATGTTTTGCCTAGAGCATACTCGTTGACCGGACCATGTTCTAATAATGTGGCCGAGTACAACGTGTTAATAATTGGACTCAATTTTGCCAAAGAGCTGGGGGTCGAATACCTTGAAGCTTTTGGGGATTCTCAACTAGTGATTAATCAAATTCGAGGAGAGTATGAAGTCAGAAGTCCAGACCTGATTCCATACCATCAGGTGGCCATTGAGATGGCAAACTCGTTTGAAGCATTTTTCATCGAGTACGTTCCACGTCTCCAAAACGCGTATGCAGACGCATTGGCGGCATTGTCAGTATCATTGGCTCAACCTCCCGAAACAGAGCAATTGATTACAGTAAGGACTCACCAACTCATCGTTCCAATCTATGACTCGGATGTTAAAGAAGCATACTCAACAGCAGTTGAACCCGAAGTTCGAGATTGGCGCTTTCCCATTATCGACTACGTCCTACATGGTATATTGCCTGAAGATGTAAGAGAAAGGGAATCGATTCGGCGAAGAGCACCGAGATTTTACTACAACGCCACAGCACAAATGTTGTATCGACGATCGTACGACGGTCTTCTACTCCGTTGCTTATCCGGCAAAGAAGCGGAACAAGCACTCAAAGAGGCGCATAATGGAATATGCGGTGCGCATCAGCCCGGTCCTAAACTCTGTGATCGACTTAGAAGAATCGGGTATTATTGGCCAACTATGGTAAAGGATGCAGTTGACTACGCACGACGATGTGAAGTGTGTCAGTTACATGCAAATTATATGCACCAGTCTCCCGAGTATTTACACCCATCGGCGACATCGTGGCCATTCGAAACTTGGGGCATAGATATCGTAGGTCCTATTTTCCCACCATCGGTTAAAGGGGACCGCTTCATTTTGGCAATCACCGATTACTTCTCAAAATGGGCAGAAGCAGTTCCACTTAGAGAAGTAAAAGACGAGTGATGTCATCAAGTTTATTAAACACCATGTCATATATCGGTACGGTGTTCCAAGGCGAATAGTACACGATAATGACCCTCAATTTGTTAGCAATGCATTCATCAAGTTTTGCGGTAAATTCGGGATTAAGGACGTTTCATCGACGGCTTATAACCCTACGGCTAACGGGTTGGCCGAAGCATTTAACAAGACCATCATCAAAATCTTGGCAAAGTTGGTGAAAACCAATAAACGAGATTGGGACGACAAACTTGGCGAAGCTTTATGGGCTTATCGCACAACTGTCTGTACACCTATCGGAACAACTCCATATGCCTTAACATATGGATGTGAAGCTGTTCTCCCATTGGAAATACAGATTCCTTCTCTCCGTATCGCCCTCGCAACGGGAATGACGACGGAAGAACATCATCAGAAACGTCTCGAGGAATTAGAGATGTTAGATGAGAAGCGCTTGGAAGCTCAACAACAGATCGAGTTTTATCAGGCCAGAATTTCTCGGACTTTTGATAAAAGGGTCCGACGACGAAGTTTTAAAGAAGGAGATCTAGTTCTTGCTGTCCGAAGACCTATGATTCTCACTTCCAAGAAGAAAGGAAAATTTGAACCCAAATGGGAAGGACCGTTTGTAATAGAAACAGTCTATTCAAATGGTGCATACCGTCTGGTTACTCAAGACGGTAATAAATTGATGATGCCAATAAATGGGAAGTTCCTGAAAAAGTATTACCCATAATACGTTCAGGATAACCTATGTAAAACGGAAAGTTCCTAGAGAGTCCTATGCGGGATATTTCGGGATAATCCGTTATCAGTTGATTATCATGAATAAAAAAAAATGATGATCATATGAATAAGATGTTTTTACTAATATCGTTGAGATGAGATTTAATGACAGTTAATCTTTCCTCACGAAACCTTGTAACACAATTATAGAAGGGGAGTCTCGATGACTTGTAATCCCACGCCATGAAACCCCCACCGATCAGATCAACCAAAGGTCATCGGTCGGTCGAATTCTTATGCTTAAAATCAAAATTGCCCACCGAGTAGTTTGTACGAATCAACAAACTCATTGTTATTTGTACTCTATTCCTACTCGTCTTTCGGTCAAACCTTCTTACAGTTAGGACCAAAGCTAAAATCCCCTCTCGATTCGTTCCATGAACGAGAGGTCCACAAATTGGGTGATCAAACCTTTAAACAGTTAGGATCATCTCAAAACCCCCACTTGGTCAAACCTTCTTACAGTTAGGACCAAAGCCAAAGTCCCCTCTCGATTCGTTCCATGAACGAGAGGTCCACAAACTGAATAATCAAACCTTATGACAGTTAGGATTATTCAAACCAATTCGGATTCTTTAAGTGGAGATCCCACTTTGAGTTTCCTTTGCATCAGGAGATAGAATATAAAATTCTTCCTCTCCGATTTTGGGTTTATCTCTACCAACAAACAAGAGACAAGGAAACGGAATATGAAATTATTCCTTTCCAATTCTGGGTTTATCTCTACCAACAAACAAGAGACCAGGAGATAGAATATAAAATTCTTCCTCTCCGATTCTGGGTTTATCTCTACCAACAAACAAGAGACAAGGAAATGGAATATGAAATTATTCCTTTTCAAATTTTGGGTTTTTCTCTACCAACAAACAAGAGACTCTGAACTGGAAAATCCAAGTTCATTCTTCACAAGCTTAGATACGTTTTCATACAAAGAAAACATAATCTATCTACACTTTAAAATCCATGTCATTCACACATGGGGGATGTTATCTCTACCCCTTATTAGAGATAAGTCTACATCTAACACATGTAGCCTACACATTCAATGCTGTAGTTTAAAGTCTAAAAGAGTTTAATTCTTTTAGCCCAACGTTATATGTGAAACGGACTTAGATAATTCACATACTAGCCCGATTCAAACGGTGTCGGTAAAGGCATATCAAATCCGTTGATGGCTAAGGATTTGCCAAAAATCCTTTAAGTATTATGATTATTTATTCTAAACAAGAATGAGTAATCATAATAAAATCTCAATGAGCAAAAGAGTTCATTATATTGATCGAAACTGGTCAAACAAAAAAAAAGTATACATGTTCTTCAATTACAAAAATTTATGCTGACGAATTTGATCTTCTAGTTTTGAAAGCTCTATCGCGTAGGCTTGTTCAAGCTCAGCGGTCAGTTTAACTTTGAAGGCTTCTTCGTCAACACTCTGGAGTTCGGCGACCTCTTGTTCCTTCTCAGCAAGCCTCTTATCCTGGATATCCAATTGTTGGAGCAGGTTTTCTTCAATTTGAGTTGTCTTCGTCAACTCAGATTCTATAACTGCACGAGCTTCCTTGGCGTTTGCAAGTTGTTCTTCCAGGCGGTTTATCTCAGCTTGATTCGACTCTAAATCTCGCTGTAGATCGACCTTAACTTGTATTCTCTTGGCGACATGCACCCTGAGCCGATGACTATGGGCTCTTAGCTTTTGAAGTTCGGAGTTGGCAGACTTTTGGGAATCGCGCCATGCTTGCAACTTGAAGTCCATATGAGAAGCGATGTAGGAGGGTACGCCTTTAATGCGAAGATCCTTCAGGAGTTCAACATGTTGCTTCAGCTCGACTAAATAAACGTTGATCGAATCGGCTAAGTCGTTATATCCTTCATCTCGGATGCCCGACATATAACGATCAAACGGTTTCTTAAAAATCTCAAAATGTGAGCCTTTTGAAATAATGCGATCGACCATAGAGTTCCACAAATGGACGAAGCCAAGAAGATCAGAGCAAATGGCTGCTTTTTCAGGATCCTCGTCAGCCAATAACTCTTGAATGCGGGCTGATAATGAGATAGAAGAAGCTACGACAAGGGCAAATAAGTCAGTACAAGATATATGTGTGTACACATGATAGCAATTTGGAGTATACTAAGTTTAATGTAAGAACCTTCAACATGACCCTGCGTGTCCACTAGGGGTAGTCTGGTCTCCTGAATAGTTGAAGCTGGTTCAAGAATAGCAGCTTTTGATGCACCAGCTACGTCGGAAGATTCTGTAATTTCGACCTCAGAAAGTTTTGGGTTTAAGTCAAGAGGTTTCTCAGGAGAAGATTCTACAAACAAGAAGATCACAATGAGCATAATGGAGTGTTAAACAGAAATTTGAGACGAATGAGGGGTAAAACTCACTAATTCCTGGTATAACATCAGCCGATGTACCAACTTCTTCAGTTGGTCTCGCTTTTGTGGCAACTGGACTGATTTGAGGGGTAACACTGACCTTTATCATCATGGGATCTGTAGGAGTAGTGGGTTGGGATTCAGGAATATATGATTGAAAGCCAACTTCGATTCCTGCCCATGACAATAGATCACTACCCCCAGGTTGATCATGAGATCCAGCGATTATAGCTGTATCAGTTCCGACGACTGGTCCTATAATTCGAACATTTACACGATTAATCAAGGGAGAAAATACATGATGAAGAGTTTACAGAACAGAAGCCTTACTCTCAGAAGGACCCGCTTCTGTTAAACCAACGCCAACCGTTGATTCTGTGGCTGCACCAGTGGCTTTCCCCGACAACAAATCGGAGATTCGCTGATGGTCGTCTTCTGAGATGTCCATATTAAAGTCGAAATCAGCAAAATCGTCGACTTTAGGGATATGGGTAGTCTCTCCTTCGGGTGGTGCATCCATTATGACATCTACAGGAAGCGTTGAGTCATAAATAACATGTGAATTCAGATGAATTTGCTCAAGACGAAGATTAATTTTACCTTTGTTCGTTGGGACGAGTGCAGGAGTTTCGCTACTTGCACCCACTTCTTTTAGTTTAACTAAAAGAATACAAAGCGCACAAGTTGTTAGAAGAGGTACACATCCCGACTCATTCATTTCTTGGAATTCTCGTCCGAATGGGGAGAGATCAATACCTGAGTCTTGAGCCGATGAGTCGATGTCTGAAGGCAGTAGAACGTTAGTTGTTTCATCCCTCAGAGCATCCTGCATCTGTTGAACGAAACTGGGCTCCTCAGCTTCCATACCGCCGGGAGAAGTAGCCTCAGCTCGATATTCTCCTTCTTCTTGACTCCCTACAGAAGTCGAGTATAGAGTGAGTTTAAACGATAAGAAATCTGAGAATAATAAGAAACAAATTATTACCTTGTTCTTCTGAAGAAATGCTACGGGCGGATGTTTCCTCTAGAGCGGGAAGACGAACGCGCGGTTTGGAGGCGGATTTGTTCTGTCTTTTCAATGGACGCGCCTCACCCCCGACTACAGACCCCTCATGACGATGCTTGGTACGTAATTCAGTTATGGGAAGGATCTGAGTTTGAGCTTGAGTGGAAGGTCGTGATCTTTGTCGACGAGCAAGAGGCATTTCATCCTCTTCATCTCCTTCATCCTCGCTAAGGACTTCCACTGTCATCTTGTTCGGGTAAGTCATAACGACTCTTTCTTTTCTTTTTCTCTGAGCATCTGGTGGTTGAGCAGGCACAGCAGATGGACGCACAAGTCCTCTCTCGAAGAAAGAATCGGGAAGACCAGCTCTTTCGTCAGAATTTGAGCCAGTCTCACCCGCCTCCTCGGAAGTCTCCGTCTTCTCGGAGTCGAATTCTTCTTCACTACCAGCCTAGCGAGCCGGTTCTTTTCCCTTCCTCGACGATTCGGCGGCCTCTTTCTTTTGAGATGAAGTCCTAACTTCACGTGTCGTTCTGCTTGAGCGCCGCGGGACTATCTCTTCTTCTGGTTCCGGCAGGCTTCGGTATGGGGTGACAGTATTGGCGGCCATCAGCCACTTGCAATACAAGAAGGTCATCCGTAGAGGCGGCGATTCTAAAGGAAGATCGAACTCAGCGCCCGTACAGCCAGCAATACTCCAAAACCAGGCTCTCGCGCCATCAATGAGTCCCCCTCGGAAATTTAGGTGACGATTCGGGTTGCCGATGTATATTTGGTCGTAGCCGAATTGACGAGCAAATCGGCATGGAAGATATGGTTCGATAAGACAAACGTCTCTTACCCGAAATAATAAGTAACCGGGTCGAATGTTCATCAACAATCTGAAGCATCCAATATCTAAAACGGTACGATTCTGTCTTGGATCTTCAGTATCCAATAAAGTAGTATTATAGGTACCAGAGAACCAAGGGAAGCAGGGGAAGAATTCCCAACACTTGTGAATTTTGAACTGCCTTGATATGTCCGGCTCTCGATGTTTGATCCATTTGCAAGCTTCAAGATTCTGCAACAGAGGAAGGCTGGGATCTACCATCCTAGGAGCTTCCATTAAATCTGGCCGGTGAAGTACTAACCAGGCCATTAGATAAGTATATGGCAACTCCAGCTTCGGAACTGATAGGCTGGCGGAGGGTTTCTTCTTCTCCAGAGTAAACACAGTGATCAACTGTCGTAATCCACTGTGAATGGCAGCCACCATAGCAGGAAGCAAGGATAATTTGCGACCTGTAGCTAACTGAACGGCTGGATACAATACTTCTATCGGCATCATATCAGAGGACTGGTGGGGAACTACGCACCTCTTTAGCTATAAGGCCAGGAAACCAGCCAGCAGAGCAGTAGAGCTAATCGGAACACCGGCCTGCCATAAATAAGAACGGAATTTTGTCCCATGCGGAAACCCATCTTCTGAATGAGAGGTGTAAGTCTGGGCGTTTGTTTTCTCCAATAGCCGATTGATTTCACTTGGGCTTATAGGAGACAAGCCGCATACATCTTTAGAACGGTCTTCCAGATTCTTAAACAGATAATCGGCGAATTGTTTTAAGCTGATTTGAGGAGACTTCCTTCTGGCTTTAGTGTCCATCTCAGCTGTAGCTATGTGATAATGGCAAGTCAATTCCCATAGAACGTCATGAGTCACAGACGACCGATCCTTTATCTGGTTCAGTTGATTGGTAGTCGGGAAGAACTCTTGATATGGGACGTCGCCCATTGGTAAAATAGACACCTGCATCATTTCATGCAGTGGTAGTCCGAGCTCCCCGTTCTAGGTAAAGAATGTATTAGTGTCCGGGTTATAAATCTCGAACAAACAGAGAAAATGACCCACACTAATCTGCAGACCACTCATGGTAGCACGAATCGGGATTGCCAACCCCAAATCGTTTAACTCTCGCTCCCAACTTTTCAACGCATAACGGGTCATTCTGGTCCACCACCATTTCTCTCCGAAATAATGTACCCATCCATAACATCTGAAACTCTCTCGGGGTAATATTTTGCCCGCTGCTGCTAACCGGTTCTTCACAGTATTGGCTTGCACTGTCTTTTCATTCTGAGGGATGTTGTCTTGTCCTAAGACACCTGGATGAAGCCCTCGTATCGAAGCTCTCTCACTTGAACCTGGGGTGGCTTCCTTCCCTATAAAACCACAATGAATGCTTTCGTGGTTTTCGGTCAATCTCCAGAACATCTCGCGGTTAACTGACAAATTCCTGAATTTCAACAGTGAGTGATCTCGAGGAATCAAAGGTAAATATAAGAATGACGACCCGCTTTGATGTAACCATTGTGCGGGCTTGCAGAATGCGACCTCCGGATCTTTCATAGAGTCACCAAACAAAAAATCCGGCTTCCTTATGTATTTGTTATCATCTCGTTCTGAAATCAAAGGAGTGTCCGTGATTATTCGTCGCAGAATACAGCGACTACCTCGCTGAATCAATTCTCGAGCCCCTTCACTATAATTTGATTTAAATTGGGGAGCAGACTCTATTAAGGGTAATCCCTCATAAAGAGAGTGAGTAATGTTACTCCGACCCGTGACAGCATCAGCAGGAATAGCAGTAGGAGGAAAGTGGACTGATTAAGAAAACATACATATAAAGGGTGTAAGAATATTCCTAAAATTACAGAAGAAGCGGTATATCTTACTCTATAAGATATAATCGCTATCTCATAACAGGTCTGACGATTTTCCATCAATCACATGTATAAAAGAGATATGTGTTACTATGCACGAGCATTATAACGGCATATCAAAACCTTTTAACACATGTGGGATGATATGAAATCGCCCCTGCATGTTCTGAAGTGTGTTTTGTCTATGCAAAACGAGCACTTTTAAGCGTCGATCCCCTCAAAGGAGGATGCCGGCTCTTCTCGAAAGCATCTCAAAGGATACAATCGAGGATCTGCATACAAACACTGATATATATATATATAGAATTAACGGAATGCAGTATTTAAAGTTGTGAAAAGATGAAAGAGATATACCCCCATGCGAAGCGGCAACAGGGACAGCCTCCTCAGGAGACTGAGCAGTCGAACGGCTTCGGGAACCTCAGGATTTAAGTGGAGACATGATGATTATATGATCTACAGTGAAAATCTAACAAGAAAAGTCAGTATTTGAATGAGAAAGCGACCAAAATGTGTCAGAAACAGTGCATGTGAAGCCACGTTCGCAGAAAGTTCAAAATCTGAAGGAAAAGGGGAAAATATACCTTTGAAATCTAAAGCAAATCTCACCAAACCGAAGCACCACACAAATCGGCAACAAAGAGGAGAAGAGAGGGAAGAAAACTGGTCGAAAATCGCCGGAAAATCACCTAAGAAATCGTCGAAAATCGTCCAGAAAATCGCCCAGAAAACCCTAAAAAAAAAAAAACCTAAGTCCCGATTTTATACTCTCTGTCTCGCTCAGCGCGACAGCAAATGCTGTCTCGCCGAGCGCGACAGCAAATGCTGTCTCGCCGAGCGCGACAGCAAATGCTGTCTCGCCGAGCGAGACGGCAAAATACCGTAGAGCTGTTTCGCGTCACGAGACAGCAAACACTTTTTTCCACAGAGACCATAAACACGGTCTCACGGCATGAAACGGCAGATATTTTCTTGAGCAAAAATCAAATGCGATACAGATGGATACTCCAATGGGTACACGAGTCTAAACTGTTTCCCACACCCAATAGGAAGTTCCTGGAGAATATTGATCTGAATGTTCTTAAGGATAACCTGTTGAACTCTCAGTGAACATGTCAATTCAATGACAAAAGCTGAACCTACAAGAACGAATACCAGCTTCGATTCAAGATCTCGATAACGGTCAAGCGATAAACGCGACGCCGGAAGAAAATTAGCTATTCTACAAAGAACTGAATAGACTAAATACAGAAGAGCTCAAGGGTTGAAACCATTTGCAAATCCTGCTACACGATCTACTCAACCAAGCATTGAAGGGATCGTAAGTAAAACCTATCTTATCCAAAGCATCCCAGACTCTTCTATAAAAGAATACGTCTGGAATACTTTGGAGGGGGTATCTGTAGGCGTCAAAAAATGCTAATAGATATCCAAAACATAAAAAATCACTCAAAAATGGGAAAATCACCTAAAACTCAGTCTTTGCTGTCTCGCCAGCGAGACAGTCTTTGCTGTCTCGCCAGCGAGACAGTCTTTTGCTGTCTCGCCAAGCGAGACAGTCTTTTGCTGTCTCGCCCAGCGAGACAGTCTTTTGCTGTCTCGCCCAGCGAGACAGTATTTGTTGTCTCGCCTGCGAGACAGTAAATTTGCTGACTATAACGTTGAAATGGTCAAATAACCACCCCAATAACTGCCCTACACGTGTCCATTAACTACCTGGGGACGTGGAAAACAACGTGGGCGAAAATCACGTGAATAACTGCCAAAATAACGGAGTTTGAAACGTGGGGAGGCAGGTACAGCAAAACTGCCAAGAATATTCGTTTTGCATGACAGCATTTTACTGTCGCGTTGGGCGAGAAAGTAAATTTACTGTCTCGCTGGGCGCGACAGCAAATGCTGTCTCGACTAGCGAGACAGTAAAACACTGTCACGCTGTACTAATTTTCTGTCTTGTTGAGTTTTGACAGTTGCAGACCCAGAGGCTATAAATACCCCCCTAGGGTCACTTCTGACGAGGATCGAGTATTTGTTAGAGCATTCCAGAGCAGAGAGAGCAGAGATTTCAGTGTTTTGTGTGATTCATTGACATTCGAGCCTCGACTTGAGTTCAAGAAGAACGACTATCTTACTTCGATAAGATATCGTTTCCAATTCTCACTTCGATAACGAAGGAAGAATCATAAACCCCCTTCACGATCTGTGAATCGGTGGTCAACGAGCCAAAGCACTCACGGCACAGGCAAAGTCCCACAAA
>BQKN01060778.1:15505-30174 GCA_022839385.1 Asparagus kiusianus | reverse complement strand
CCCCCCGCAAGCCCAAGAAGTTCTCCTCTAGGAGAAAAGTCCGTTGGTATAAGGAAGTAGAGAATACCAACAAAGATCTCACCCCGATCGATGCCGAAGTTGCATCGAGTGAAGTTCCACCGACCTCCAACCAGGTCAAACCTGTTCTCGCCAATTCCTCCGCCGCTGAGGGCGTAGGGACTCTCTCAAAGAGAGCCCGCCAGAGGCGACATCAACGCCTGGCACGACAATTCGCAAAGGCGATGGAGTCCACTGACGGAATCCGGTACAACGTGGATTTGAAGAACAGGAGAGGCAAACAGCCTCAACAACCAATGAATGGAAGCTCCTCCAAGACGCCAACGAATGAATGGATCCGTGTCAAACAGAATCGTTCGACACTAGAGGAGCGCATTCGCAATCGCCGCGCACTGTCAGCGCAGGCACGGGCTCAAGTCCAAGAAGCCCGCAGAAGACTACAGAAGGAAGTAGCCAAAAAGCCGCCACCAACCCGCCAAGTATGGAGGCTGAAGTCTGAAGCGGCAACTCAGGCTAAGGAACAATCATTGCAGCCTTCAAAACAAGTTCATCCTCCCGAACCATCCCAAAGAAGAAGGTCAGTTTTGGAGCGCCTCGGTCCACTTCCCGATGAGCGATGCGAAGCTCCAGTTCAAGAACGTTTGGGCCCGATAAAAAAGCCCCGAATGACTCAACATGCTGGGGGTCGCCGCCACCCTCAACATGACAAGGAATTCATGGTAACTACGCGCACCAGTTTGCACATTGAAGTCCAAGAGCCCGCCGAGAACTCACGCCCACAAAGGCGTGTTTCGAGACGCGTGACTCTTGAAAGCCCAAAGAAGGCAGTTCGCCCTCAGAAGGAAGCGTTGTCGTCTGATGATGATAGCGTTATACCTGAGAAGTCGTGCCAACACACGATATGTTACTCCGACCTTCAAACCGATGAGTTGTACTATCATGTTGGGGGTACGAGTAAAACCAGGAAAAGGAGTCCTCGAAAACTAGAAACTCAGTGCCCCTGTTCCAAACTCATTCGAGCAGTATTGTCTGAGTGCAACTGCATCAAGACAGTCCCCGAAAGAACTTCGCTTTTCGAAAGGCTCAGTACCGAAGCGCCAAAACCAAGGCCTAGGCGTTTCCGATGAAGAAGAACGGTAGTCAAAGATGGAGAATTTCCGAGGGTCACCACTAATATGACCAGCAAAGGGACATCGACACAGGATAATCCCGAGTCGATTTCGAAAGTACCCCGGCGTGTAACTCGTCTACACTCCGGAGCCATTATACGAGCAACTTATGGTAGGGTTCAGACAAGATTACCTTTAGAAGATGAAGAATCGGATGCCTGCTCTGCGGTCGCATCAGATAATACAGTTTCCAGCGAGGGACAACCCCGTAAGTCACTTATGATAAGTACGGAACAAGTGGACAAGATGCTCGAAGAAGCCATGGCCAAACAACAGGAGAGCTTCAGGTTCAAAATGCAAATGGCCAAGCAGAATATGAGAGAAATGCATGACCAACAAATCCAAGCACTGACAAACCAGCAAGGCGAACCAAATCGTCGCAACCAGGTTAATCAGGAAGATGAGGACACAGGTGCGAATGAAGCTCATAATGCCGATAATCCTCCCGTCAATGCAGCGGGTGGTAACGAGAATGCTAACGAAAATACAGGTAAAAATTTGAAGATTAAAAACCTCGAGAGAAAAATCAATACGTTGATTTCCGCTCAAGAGATGAAAAAGACGGGCATTCCTTGTCCATACCCAAGGGAATGGGAATCAATCCCGTATCCGGTGAAGTTCAATTTAATTAACTTCACGCCGTTTGATGGGAAGGGATCACCCACTCAGAATTTGATTTACTTCAAATCACACCTAGGGGTTATCTCTGGTAATGAGCCTCTGATGGTATGGTCCTTCGTCGGCACTCTTCGTGGAGCCGCCTTCGATTGGTATCGCCGCCTCAAGCCAGGAAGCGTGAATAGCTGGGACGACATGGAGACTAAATTCCTCGCCAACTTCTTCGATGACGACACCGAGATATCCATCGGGTCATTGCTTGACGAGAAACAGAAAGACGGGGAATTAGTTGACACCTTAGTCAAAAGGTTCCGGAACAAGGCGACGAACTGTCGGGACCCGATCATTGAGGAATTCATTCTCCAGACTTGCCAGAACAACCTCGCACTGGATGTGTTGGAAGCAATGGGGACAGCACCGTCCAAAACATGGAAGGATTTGAAGCCGAGCGATTCCTCAGAAGGAAGAAGGCGGTGAGAGGCCAACAGGCGACGAATGCTCCAGCACAGAATTTCGTCCCACGGGGGAAAGGTAAGGTACATGCTAATGCAGTTGATGCTAATCAAACTTTCCAATTGTAATTTCAGCAACAGCCGCAGCAACAAGAACCACAACAATCGCAGTCGCAATGGCGACAACGGCCTCAGAAGCAGAAATCTTCGGAGCCAAGATTTCCTAAAGTGTACTCCTTCAAAGATGATGAAGTTCCCGTCATCTTTAAGTACCTGTTGGAGAATAACAAAATCCAGCTGCCGGTGATTGTGGATCAAGAAGGGGCCAGCAAAGTGACGGATCCGAAGTATTGCGCATACCATAGAGCGGTCCATCACCCTACAAGGTCATGCTACCATCTCAAGGATAAGATCCAGGCGTTAATTGATGTAGGCGTCATAACCCCGAAACCGTCCAAGAATGTAGGAGCAAATGCAGTATCAATTAGCTTTGGATCAGTACCTACAACATGGTTTGAGCCAAAACGCATCACCAAGGTCGGAATGAAGACAATAAACAACGACCCATATGGACAACACCAAAAAGGACTTGTACCAAATACAGCCCCAAACAGCGAAATCCTCTGGGTCCATCCTGATCTTATTAAAGACGATCAGTGGACGACTTCCTCGACCAGAAAGGATAAAGGCAAGTCCTGCAACGCTACTTTCGCGATCTTCGAAGAGGATGGTGATGAAGCTCCTACCTTCCCGCTCTCCGAAGAAGAACAAGAAGTTTTTGCCACTAGAAGCGGAAACCAGTATCACCTCAACTATCCATCACCTAGTGATCAGGTAGCTGAGCAGGGGGTGACTAAACTGGGACCAGCCAAAACTCTCACGGAACTGGGAGTGGTTACAACTCCTAGACCGGTTGAAGACGCTCGACGAAAGCCGGTTGATAAACAGAAAGAAAAGAAGTCCCAGGAGGTTCAGAATCCAAAGCAGTCTCGTTTTAATCGTCCGGTTGGAAGAGATAAACCGGAGAGCTCGAACACTCTGTGCATTTTCAATATTATGGCTCAACTAGCTAACATTCCAGCGCAGATAACACTGTATGAGTTGCTGCGGTTGTCTAAAGAAATCAGGGAAGCCTTGCAAGAAGCCTTGGCCAATTCAGAAGTGTTCCTTACTCAGATCAAGCCGGTGCCTGAAGAGCCAGAACTGTTGATTCAACACTGCAATATAGCGGCTAAAAACCTTTCCTGCATTACCTTCACCAAAGAGGATATGCAGACGAAGAATTCGAACCATGATCGACCCCTATATTTCATCGGGTACATTGGCTCCAGCGAAGTCAACCGAATCCAAGTGGATCCGGGTTTCGCTGTGAGTATTATGCCGCTTCGCTTGATGCATAGCCTCGGCATTCTAGTGAGTAAGTTGGCGTCCACAGGCACTGTTATCTATGGATTCAATACTAGCGGGTCAAGACCCTTGGGTAAGATCCAGATAAAATGTCAAATGGGTGATTTGAAGACGGAAGTCACATGTTATGTGATTGATGCCGAGACTTCATATAACTTACTATTGGGTCGACCCTGGATCCATAGTAATGTTATAATCCCCTCCACTCTCAATCAGTGTTTGAAATATGTCAACACTGATGGTAAGGTTAAGACGGTGGTCGCAGATAAGCAACCATTCAAAGGGTTTGTGAATTATTTCACTGATTCTCTCCTTTATGGAAACGAATCCGATACTGAACCATCGGCCCAGGGCACGGACAGCAGAGAAGAAGCTGATACCGAAGCCGGACTTGATTACGATGGAGGTTTTGTTTTAAATGACATTGTACCCTTGGTAATCAATCTTGACGATGAACAATCGTCAGATGGTAGTTTTAACTGGCAACTTGCCAATAATGAAATAAATGATGATTTAGAGTACTCACTGTCTCTTGATGATGTGATAAAGAGATTGCATGATAATCCCGATTTATATACGCCGCTTCGATCGTCCTATATAACAAAGAAACACTTCCAACATTCTTTCGGAACAACCCTGATCGTTCCTGCCAAAATAGGAGGCGAAAAAGAAGTGATTTACGGTAAAGGAGAGAGTTTTCCATTACCTGATCATTTCTTAAGGGAAGATGAGAATGATGACAAACCTAGTCGACATTTATCTAAATATAGTCCGGAAGCGCGCAAGCTCATGGAAAAACAGGGATATGATTTCACACTCAGAGAAGGTTTATACTTCGATCGAGGTTTCCGTATTCCAGCCAAAACGGCATATGTACCAAAAGGGAAACTGGATGATTATTATAAATTCAGACGAGGACTAGGTTATGTCTCTTCTTCAGAAGACGAATGTTGCTGGTTAATCAATAACCAATCATCTGAGCAATACATAGATTGGTACTCGTCAAATTCCTCGGAATGGGATTCCGATACAAGTCTGGGGGAAGTATTCAAATCTCTAATGATGAATATGGCTACAGCTGATCCATCCACAATGGAGGACGACGATCAAATGCAAACATGGGAAGACCCATGGGTTCATCAGCTGAACATGCAGTATGGTGATAGGCTTGAACAGAGAGAACCCCCCACTGAAGATAAAATAGTCCAAATTAACATGGGTGACGAGGCCAACCCAAAGCTTATATTCATCAGCGATAGTCTTCCCCCGAATGAGAAGGAGGAATTAATTGCTCTCATCAGGGAATATATTGACGTCTTCGCTTGGAACTATGAAGACATGCTAGGGCTCGACCCCAACGTGGCAATACACCGCCTCGATATCAAGTCGGATGCCAAACCTGTCAAACAACAGCAAAGACGGTTTCGTCCACAGATTATGGAAGCCATTGAGGCGGAGGCTAAGAAATTAATCAAATCAGGATTTGTCCGAGAGGAGCAACATCCAGATTGGCTAGCCAATGTTGTTCCAGTCATGAAGAAAAATGGTAAAATCAGGATTTGTATCGACTTCAGGGACCTAAATGCGACATGTCCAAAAGACGACTTTCCTCTCCCAATCACGGACGTCATCATCGAAAATACATGCGGATTTGAGAGAATGTCTTTTATGGATGGCTTTTCAGGATATAACCAGATCAAGATGCATCCGGATGATGAGAAGCATACAGCGTTCAGAACGCCCCTCGGTGTCTTCTACTACACGGTGATGCCTTTCGGTCTATAGAATGCAGGCGCCACGTACCAGCGGGCAATGACTAAGATTTTCCAAGAACACCTCAGGAAAACAGTCGAGTGCTACGTTGATGATTTGGTTGTAAAAAGCCGCAACAAAGAAGATCACATCAAGGACTTGAAGACGATGTTCGATCTCATGCGGAGTTATCAATTGAAGATGAACCCCACTAAATCCTTCCTTGGAATGTCCAGCGAAAAATTCCTTGGATTCGTCATCACCACTAAAGGTATACATATCGGTCCCGATAAGGTGAAGGCGATACATGAACTGCAACCCCCTAGAAATCTAAGAGAACTCAGAGGATTGCAAGGGCGTTTAGCTTACATCCGGCGGTTCATCTCAAATCTTTCTGGGAAGTGCCAACCATTCTCTAAGCTAAACAAGAAAGGTGTATCATTTATTTGGGACGATGCCTGCCAAAAAGCACTCGAAGATATCAAAACATATCTGACGAATCCTCCTGTTCTCGTTACACCGAAATCAGGTAAACCGTTCTTGATTTATCTCAAGGCGATGAACCACTCGATAAGTGCTTTATTAGCACAAGACGATGATAACGGTCACGAACAGCAGTTTATTACCTAAGTCGGACCTTAGTAGGCGCCGAGTCTCGATATCCGATGATTGAGAAAGAATGCCTCGCATTAGTATTCGCAGTACAAAAGATGCGGCATTACTTGGTTGGACAGACGATTTACGTCATTTCTAACGTTAATCCAGTACGGGTATTTATGACGCAACCGGCCTCTATGAATTGGCGGTTAGCGAAGTGGGCCCTTCTCTTGTCCCAATATGATTTGCACTTCAAACAGTAGAAGTCGATCAAAGGACAAGCGATTTGTGATCTTTTGGCGGCAAACCCAACAACAGATACGGCAGAAGTATATGATGACTTGCTGGATGAAACTCACGAGGTTAACACTACATCTCACCAACAAATATGGCAATTATACTTCGACGGTGCTTCGAGAGCAGTTAATGTGGCAATAACCCCCGGATGTTCTAAAGTCTCCTCCGGAGTTGGAGTTGTCTTAGTTTCCCCGGGGAAGCATGTGATGCCTCGGGCTTATTCACTGACTGATCCATGTTCCAATAACGTAGTCGAGTACAACGCGCTCCTCATTGGACTCAGTTTCGCCAAAGAGCTGGGGGTCGAATATTTCGAAGCTTTTGGGGATTCTCAATTGATAGTCAACCAAGTCCGTGGAGAGTATGAAGTCAGGAACCAAGACCTGATCCCGTACCACCAGGAGGCCATTAAAATGGCAGATTCATTTGAAGAATTCTTTATTGAATACATCCCTCGTTTCCAGAACGCTTATGCGGATGCACTGGCAGCACTAGCTGTATCACTTGCGCAGCCTCCCAAAACTGAACTGCTAGTCACAGTAAGATCGCATCAACTCTGCATACCCATATACAATATGGATATCGAAGAGGAAGATGATAGAAGAGGTGAACTCAACTCAAATTGAGCCTGAGTCCCTAGATTGGCGTTTTCCTATCATTGACTACGTCCAATACGGTATTTTGCCAGAAGATGTAAAAGAAAGGGAATCAATACGCCGAAGAGCACCAAGATTCTTCTATAATACCGAGACTCATACATTATACCGTCAAGGGTACGATGGTTTGTTACTCCGATGCCTTTCGAACAAAGAAGCAGAAGAAGTTCTTAAGGAAGCACACGAAGGAGAATGTGGTGCGTATCAGCCCGGTCCCAAGCTGTATGATCGCATTAGGAGAATGGGATATTTTTGGCCGATAATGGTTCATGATGCAATCAAATACGCCCGAGAATGTCATGCCTATCAAGTACATGCAAATTATATGCACCAACCACCGGAGCGTTTACACACGTCAACCACGTCTTGGCCGTTCGAAACATGGGGTATGGACATTGTCGGTCCTATTTTCCCCCTTCAGTCAAAGGCGATCGATTTATTCTCGCAATCACGGATTACTTTTCAAAGTGGGCTGAAGCAATTCCGCTTAGAGAAGTGAAGACGAACAATGTCATCAATTTTATCAAACATCATGTCATATACCGACATGGCGTGCCAAGACGGATCATTCATGATAACGGTCCATAGTTCATAAGCAACGCTTTCGTCAGGTTTTGTGACAAGTTCAAAATTCAAGATATTTCGTCAACAGCTTATTATCCCGCCTCGAATGGATTAGCTGAGGCTTTTAACAAGACGTTCATTAAAATCCTGTCAAAGCTCGTGAAGACCAATAAACAAGACTAGGATGATAAACTCGGTGAAGCACTCTGGGCTTATCGTACCACCATACACACACCTACAGGAGCTACCCCATATTCGTTGGTATACGGATATGAAGCTGTGCTACCATTGAAAATCCAAATCCATCCTTTCGGATCGCTCTCGCAATTGAGATGACGACAGAAGAACAACATCAGAAACGTCTCGAAGAACTCAAAATGTTAGATGAAAAGCGCTTGGAAGCTCAACAACACATCGAGTTTTATCAAGCCAGAATATCTAGGGCTTTTAACAAAAGAGTCCGATAAAGAAGCTTCAAGGAAGGAGATCTGGTCCTCGCTGTTCGCCGACCGATAATCCTCAACTCCAAGAAGAAAGGTAAATTTGAACCCAAATGGGAAGGACCGTTTGTGATAGACACAGTCTACTCAAACGGCGCATATTGCCTAATTTCTCTAGAGGGAGTCAGGCAATTAATGCTAATAAATGGGAAGTTTCTGAAAAAATACTATCCTTAGTACATTCAGGATAACCCATTTACTGGGAAGTTCCTTGAAGAATATTATACTTAATATTCTAGAGGATAACCCAAAATCATTTTTTACCACCAAAGTCCCTCACTGATCAATTGCAATTGACAGTGAGTCCACCAAAAGTGTCTTTCTGGTCCAAGTCATCAACAAATTCCCCTCTTGATTCTTTCCACGAATAAGAGGACCACTTTCAGCTCAGAGTCCCCTTTCGATAAACGAAAGAACTCTCTTCTTTTTCTCTTTGGTTAAGCCCTCTCACGGTTATAACCGAAGCCAAAATTTTATTTCGATAAACGAAGAACTCATCTTCAGACTAGATAACCAATCCTATAAAAGGTAAGCTTATCTAGATCTTCCGGATTCTCGGAGTGGAGATCCCACTTCTAGTTTCTTTCTTGCACTGGAAATAGAATATAAAATTCTTCCTTTTCAGAATCAAGGAATAGAATATAAAATTCTTCCTTCCTTGTTTTCGGGTTTGTCTTCACCCTAAAAGAAGATCGGGGAATAGAATATAAAATTCTTCCTTTCCCACACCAACCTTTTCCAATAATTTATCAAATCTAGGATTTATCTTAGGAAGTTTATCCCGAATCCTAAGCAGGGATAAGTCTGCGCCTAACACGCACTGCCGGTTTAGTCTTTCTCCGCAGAAAAAGACACCAGAGTTCGATTCTGGGGTATCCTATCCTGAAACCTAAGCAGGGATAAGTCTGCGCCAAACCCACGCTACCGGTTAGTTCTTAACCGTTAAAAAGAACACCCGCCTACATATTCAACATTGTGGCAGGTTGTTATTAATAACACCAAAATCCATACCTTACACGCATGGGGAATTTCATCCTGAATCCTAATAAAGGATATGCCGACGCCTAACACACGTCGCCAGGTTAGTCTTTTACTGTCTAAGAAGACACCAGAACCTAATTCTGGGGACCTTTATCCCGAAGCCTAAATTGGGATAAGTCAGCGTCTAATACACGTTGCTGGGTAGCCTATTCCCGTAACAATGGCGAAGTCTACGTATTCAAAGTCATAGCACAAAGTCTCAGAGAATTCACTCTCTTAGCACAATGTTACATACGGAACGGATTTAGACAATCCGCATGCTAGCCCGACTTAAACGGTAGTCGGTAAAGGCTAATTAAATCCGTTAAAGGCTGGTGGTTAGCCAAAAATCCTAAAGCTAACGCCTAACACGCGTCGCCGGGTAACCTATTCCCGTAACAAATAGTAAAGCCTATGTATTCGACATCATAGCACAAAGTCTCAGAGAATTCACTCTCTTAGCACAACGTTGTAGGTATCGAAAATTGCCGATAGGTCTCCACGAACAGCTCAGTGTTAAAGAATGATGATGAACGTCACTACTCGGTTCACAGGAGTTCGATTGACGTCGGTTAACGCTTGAAGTGAATCGACAAACTACGTGAGCCGACAGAATTTCAGAATAACGAGAATATGGACTGATCGGGAACCCTGCGGTATTTACAAAAGGAACAACGCCCTTTGTGTCTCGTTCGCCCTACAGATAATCCAACCATTGGGGCTGATAGAACTCTTCGTCAGAATTCCAACGCATTCGAAATCACTTAAATCCGAGTTGGGACGAAGAATTTACGGCAAACGCACAACGGAGAGTCTCGGACTGAACTGGGGCACCCGGGGGTGTCTCAGAAAAGTCGAAACACCCTAGGGGTGTCTTGGCAAAGCCAAGACACCCCAGGGGTGTCTCGACCAAGCCGAGACACCCCAAGGGTGTCTCGGCTTGGGGTGTCTCGGCTAAGCCGAGACACCCCAAGGGTGTCTCAGCCAAGCCGAGACACCCCAAGGGTGTCTAGGGGCTGTTTCCCACCCAAAAGTTGTTACACACCCCCTAGGGTCCCCTCTTGCCTATAAATAGGAGCCTTAGGCCTCCTTTTTGAAGATCTGGAATTTTGGAGAAGATTGGCGAAGCCCTGTTGCAGCGAAGAGTGATCGAGCCCCTTCAACAAAGGAGAGTTCTTCATCGGATCTTCATTCCCCCCTCATCTTTTCCTTAGTATTACCCCTCGTCGGTAATCCTAAGAAGAGCAAATATCTCGCTTTATCCGAGATAGGTGCTTCAAGTTTCAAGATCTCCTCGTGGATCGACGAAGCTCTGCCCGATTTTTTCGGAACAGATCTGATCGCCCAGTGGTCCACGGATATCAACATCCCCGTCACAGGCAAAAGACCCACGCAAGCAAGGGACGATAAACGAAACTTGTGTTTATTTTCAAGAAAGTTGTAATTTTTATTTCTTTGTTATTTGAGTTCACTGTAACGCTTAAAGTTTTAATGAAATTAATGATGAAGGCAACTTTTCCTGAAAACAAGCTGGCGACCACAGTGGGAGCCGCCGATCTCGCTGCCGAGATCATCGTGACGCAACCGGCCTTCAAGATCTGGGTGAATGAAGAGATCGAATAGGAGTTCGATCAACAGAAGTTTGAAGAGTACCTCTCTTCCTCCTCCTCCAGATCCGCCTCTCCAAACAGACGCGGGAAGACTCCATCTTCCAGAAATGCTCGCGGGATCTCCAGCTCGAAGATCCAAGATCCCGTCGCCGCTGCTACGCCCGCACCACGCGACGTCCCCGCGTCGTCCAACGTGGTCGAGGCTGCAGATCCAAATCTCCCTTCCGCCACAAAGGTGATTACTGAAGTTACTCCAGCTCCGTCGAAGAGGGCCCGCCAAAGACGGCGTCAGTGCCTCGCCCGACAACTAGCCAAGGCCGCAGAGTCGTTGGACGGGATCCGCTACAGTGAGGATCTAAAGTCCAGGCAGCGCCAAGAACAACAACGACAAACAACCAACTCCTCCTCCAAAACAGAAACGAACGAATGGGTTCGTGTCAAGAGGACTCGCTCCACTCTCGAGGAGCGAATCAAGAAACGTCGAGCATTGCTCGCACATGCCCGACTCCTTCTACAGAAAGCGGAGGAGATGCAGAAAGAAGAGGCGGTCAAAAAGCCGTCTACAAACAAATGGGTTTGGGTGCCAAAGTCAAAACCGGCACCTCAAACAAAAATGGGTGGAGTTATCACCCAAACCTCTTCAAGACCAGATGTTGTTTCTCCTGTTACGGCACCTCCGACAGAGCCAGGTAAGAACGGGGGCCCTTCAAGATCCAGGGTTCCTTTGAAAGGTCGCCTCGGTCCTTTACCGAAGAACCAAGGTAAAGCCCCTGTTAAGGAACGACTGGGACCATTGAAAGGTCCCCAAGTGACAAATCAGACCGGGGGTCGTATCAATCCCCCCAAGAAAGATGATAGAGGGAAAGCCCCTGATACCAACCGCATTGGATTGCGGGTCGAAGTGCAAGAGCCCGTTAAGTTTTTACGCTCACAGAAGTGTAAACTTGAACGCGCGACTTTTGAAAACGCTAATAAAGCGTCGCATCCCCAGAGGGAAGCACACTCATCTGATGATGATGGTGTTATACCTGGGAGGTCATGCCAACACTCTATGAGTTACTCCAGTTATCAAACTGACGAGTTGTACTATAGAGCTGGGGTATGGAGAAGTCTCGAAAGAGAAATGCTCAAGACACGGAGTCTCGCTGCCCGTGCGCCAATATAATCAAGGCGATGCTATCAGAATGCTGTTGTGCTAAAACCCCAAGGAGAGTCTCGGTGTTCGAAAGAATTTCCAAGCCAAGGCGTTTCCGTAAGAAGAAGTTCGTCCGCCAAGAAGACGAATACCTAAAAGTGTCGGTTAATATGGCTGGCAGAGGGAAATCAACACGATACTTTAATCTAGATCAGCTTGCCGAAGTATCCCGATGTATAACACGGTTGCGGCCAGGGACCAATGGCCGGAAGAATTACCGAAGGATACAAAAGGGACTTTCTTTAGAAGAGGAGGTGTCGGATGCTGATTCAGATTCTGGCTCGGCTATAGCATCCGATGACACGGCTTCTAGTGTGGGACAACCCTACGAATCATTCATGATCAGCGCCGAGCAAGTAACCAAGATGCTTGAAGATGCCCTGAATAAGCAAAAGGAAACTTTCAAGTTCGAGATGGAGATGGCCATACAACGGATGAGAGAGATGCATGACCAGCATATCACGGCATTGACGGCTCACCAAGGAGAACCCAGTCGTCGCAATAATCCGAATCAAGACGAGAATGAACGGGAAGAGGATAATGTCAATCCTATCAACAATAGTAACAGAGGCGGCCCCTTGAATGATAACGCAAAGGAGGACCACGTTACCTCTCCCCGAAGCCACTCGAAGACAGATACGAGTGAAGACAAGAAGATGAAGGACTTGGAGAGCAAAATCAATGCGTTGATGGATGCTCAAGTAGTAAAGAAGACCGACATTCCGTGTCCTTACCCGAAAGAGTGGGACTCGATCCCGTATCCGGCGAAGTTCAACCTGATCAACTTCACGTCGTTCGACAGGAAGGGCTCGCCCACTCAGCATCTAATCTACTTTAAGTCCCACTTGGGCACGATCTCCGGCAATGAAGCCTTGATGGTTCGGTCATTCGTCGGCACCCTTCGCGGGCCTGCCTTCGATTGGTATCGGCGTCTTAAATTTGGAAGCATCAACAACTGGGAGGACCTAGAGAGCATGTTCCTCACTCATTTCTTCGATGATGATGCTGAAGTGTCGATCAGGACACTCTTCGATGAGAAACAAAAAGACGGAAAGTCGGTGGATACCTTCATCAAACGCTTCCGCAATCAGGCAATGAACTGCAAGGATCCCCTCATGGAGGAATTCATCTTGCAGACTTGTCATAACAATTTTTCCATTAACATCTTGGATGTTATGAGAGTAGAGCCGCTCAAGACATGGAAGGATCTAAAGGCCCGAGGAGAGCAAGCCGAGCGATTCCTCAAAAGGAAGAAGGCCGAGAGGAGTCAACCGATGGCTAATTCTCCGAACTCGAACTTCGCCTCTCGTGATAAGGGCAAGGCACCTGCAGCGACTGTTGATCAAACGTTGAAATAGCAGTCCCGAAGACAGCAGAAGACTTCGGATCAAAAGGCCTAGAAAGAGTACTCGTTGAAGGACGAAGACGTTCCCGCCATCTTCGAGTCTCTTCTCAGAAACAATAAAATCAAGCTCCCGCCCATCACGAATCAGGAGGAAGCTGAAAATACTACAGATCCGAAGTATTGCGCGTACCACAGGAGGATCCTTCATCCCACCAAGGCTTGCTTTACTTTAAAGAATAGCATCCAGACCTTGGTTGAAGCCGACGTCATAACGCTAGGATAAGCCAAATGAGAATGGAAAGACTCCAAAGAGTATACGAGTATAAACTGTTTCTCAGCACTCCGACAAGTTTAAGAGTATAAACTGCTCCTTCCTACACTCCAAAGAGTATATGAGTATAAACTGCTTCTTAATCCTCCGACCGGTATAAGAGGTTAAACTGTTTCCTGACACTCCAATAGGTATATGAGTCTAAACAATTTCCTTTCTTTCACGGGAAATTCCTGGAGAATTTTATACGGATAACCCGATCATGCAACTAAATGCAATAATAAACCCAGTTTTGCGAGGAAGCTGGGGGTGGATGACTCATGTAACGGGAAGTTCCCGGAAGAATACTATATGTAATTTTCTTAGGGATAACCCAATCATTACAAATTAGGTGATAAGCACTAAACCCCCATTGTGATTTGTATGATTCAACACTCCCGTTGTAAGTTGTACTCTCACTCTCACCTCTCACTTGGTCAAACCTTCCTATAGTTAGGGCCACAACCCAAAATCCCCTCTCGATTCCTTCAATGAACGAGAGGCCCACAAATCAAGCGATCAAACCTATAAAAGGTAAGATCGTCTCAAACCTCCCATTCCTAATGCACCCTTGGTCAAACCTATAAAAGTTAGGGCCAAAGCCAGATTCCCCTCTCGATTCCTTCCATGAACGAGAGGTCCACTTTCAATTTGAGCAATCAAACCTATAAAAGTTAGGGTTGCTTGAATACTTTCGATTCTCGGAGTGGAGATCCCACTTCTAGTTTCACCTTTCTGGATTCTGGGGGTGGAGATCCCACCCCGAGTCTCCTTTGCATCTGAAGATAGAATATAAAATTCTTCCTCTTCAGCTTTGGGAGATAGAATATAAAATTCTTCCTCTCCCGCATCGGGTTCGTCTTTGCCCTAAGAAAAGACACCACATTTTCAACCCTCAAAATCCGTGCCTCACCGGTACGGGGAATTTTATCCTGAATCCTAAGAAGGGATAAGTCAACGCCTAACATGCGTTGCCGGTTTAGTCTTTCACCGATTGAAGAAGACACCAGAATCCCAGTCTGGGGAATTTCATCCCGAAGCCTAAGAAGGGATGAGTCAGCGCCTAACACGCGTTGCCGGTTAGTCCTTAACCGTAAAAAAGAACAAAAGCCCACATATTCCACATTGTGGCAGGTTGTTATTAATAACACCATAATCC